>BHFT01033138.1:0-23761 GCA_004320025.1 Laticauda laticaudata
CCCTGAGCATCGCTTTTCATTAGTTCTGGCTGCCTCAGCATATCTGGATGGGTGATTTACAGAGGCTCCTGATTTAAGCAAGTGTCCTAATGCCCCTGTGACAGAGCTTTGAGGGGCAAACCGCATGAGCAATGTTTGTTTTATATTGCCCTAGGTGTGTAATGCAGGCGATCTAAAGTTTAATGTCTACTCCTTGAAACCAGACCCTTCTAGACCCAAATGTTAGTAATGTTTTCTTTATATTGTTCTAGGGCAGGGCGTTCTCAACTCTGGAGCCTAAGGTGTGTGCGAGCTGATATTCCAGCGGGGCTGCGAGAAAAGTCCAGGTAATAATAAGGATATTGGGCTATAGTGTTGCATTTTTTATTTTCCTTCTTGCAATGGAACTAACTTTTGTTTTCAACTTTTAGAAGTTAAGTATCTGTTATGTTAGTTGAGCCGTCACAAGTACAAATAGCTTGCACACAAGAGTCATAGTCCTAACTATATATGTTAATAATTAAAATAATCTCAGTCCTTACTCATACCAGGTATTGTTACCTAAAGATGTTTCAGGGGTGCAAGTTCGAACGTAGAGAATTTCTTTGAGGGGTCGCGGGGCAAAAAAAAAGCTTGGCAGGGAACGACACTTGGGGTTTCTACCGGAAATGGCTCCTCATATAGTCAATCACTTTTCTTTTGTTTCCAATTTTTTTTTGAAAGAAGCTGTAACCATCAGAGGAGAAACGCTGTTAATTCCCCTTTAGTCAAGTTTTTGGTGACATTGTTCATGATTAATTTTTCCATGTTCTTCTTTTGTTGTACTTGTGTTTTGGTCTGTGACCGCAAATAAAGTATTATTTTATAGCAATGAACAAAAAAATATTGATTTCACTTTTTAATGAAAGGGGAAACATGTTTTAACTCTTGAAAACATGTTTAGTGGCTTATTTTCCACAAATAAAACAAATAAATGAGAAAATATTTACTAATTTGGAGGAGACAAGTATTTAAAAGCAAATTATATTTACAACAGAGATCCCTCCTCCAGTGGATTGATATTGTGTTTGGATATGTATTTGTAAGAACATTTTATGTGGAATAATTCATTACAGACTTGTATTTAAAGTTGGTTTTCCCATAATGTTTCTTACTTGACAGTGATTATTCTACATTTTCAGGTAGGGAGATGAAAATCCCCCTCCCCCAACTTCTTTCTTATTTTGTGTCATTACGAATGAATGTATTGTTGGGATACAGTGTATGATGCCATTATTTTTATTGTTACTTTAATTGTTAATCCAGGTGTTAAAATAGCCTTTTCCACCTTGGTGTCCTTCAGATGGAACTCTTATGATTATAATTCCCAGTCAATGTTCCAGTTATGGGAGAAGGAATGTTAGTAATCACTATACATCTTTCACTCTTACCAATTTAACAAGATTATTATGAGAATATACTTCCCTGAACTTCAAATTAAAACTATATTTGAATTCCATTTTCGATTTGATTTTGATAAAGGGAGAAGGAAGTGATACTAATGTCAATCTTTTTAGCAACTTTCCATCAAAGTTCCACTCCTATAGAAATCATCCTATAAATCTTTTACCAGGATGCATCTTTGGAAAAATTAAGGTTCTAACATACTGAAGAATGAAGTTGTTTAGATTTCCTGGATGGATTGTATATAAATATAATAAACAGCAAACTTTTTTTTTTTACTTTTGTACATCACAAGAGGTTGTAGGTGTCAGCTGGATAACAATAAAATCCAAAAAGGTCATCACTGTCTTTGGTGGATACATTTAAAATACTCTTTTTAGTTGTGTATTAAAAGAAGAGCGTAATGCCTTTCACTGAGGAACTTCATGGTTTCCCAGGACACAGTTTGAAAGCTACATTTCGATTAAGCAATGGGGCAAATGGGATGTTTTAGATAGGAATGATCATTTAGAGACCATTCTCCTGATCTCTTTGGTACCAGTTGGCAATATAAAATATTCAATCTGTACCAGATGGGAACTTCTTGACACAACATTAACTTTAGCGATGCACAGATTTTGTTTTCTAATATATTCTTCTGGTTAATTTTTCAACGTCAAGTTTATAGTGTTCTGTCTAGTTTTCTGGATATTTTGTCTGGCTGGAGTTATGAATTGCTAATTTTAATGGATGTAAAACTAATGGAACTGAGAGAATGATTCAGTCATGTAAGTATTCAGTTTTTTGATTAAGATGCCAAATACAATAAACTGCAGGTTTGGGTGTCTTTGATCTCTCTCAAAAGGAGGAAAAACATTGTTAACATTATTTCAATTTTATCTGTCTGTATCTCAATGAAATCTAACTATCTAATAAAAACATGCAGCTTCATCTAGCAACATAATGTGGTTCTGCCATGTTTGATTAACATGACAGAATTTAAATCATAATTTGCATATTTGCTGTTGTATCTCATTGATTCAGAGTCCCTCTGTTTTCTGATTGGAAAATGCTATGGAGAAACACGCCACTATTTTCCATTGCCAAGGCCTTAGTATAGTTCCAGGCAGAGGTCCGTCTCTCCAACTCCCTCAAACTAATGTTTCAGTTTGATCAGCAGCTTTTAAAAATTAGGACACCTCTTTATAAAATTAACAGGTTGATATGGAAGCTACCTTCCTTTGGGTTATGTCTGCAGGTTTCCAATAGCATTTGGTGAGATGGTGGAGGGGACAGTCTGTTTCCCCTTCATTTAGTTTTGTGGGAAAACTGAATGAATTTGCTTATGCTAAAACTCTAACTTCTCTTATATATTCCAATTACACTCAGAACTACCACCACTTTCTACATATAAAACATATACACAGAGGCATACAGTATATAAGACAGCAGAAAGTCCTTTGTGCAATGTGGGCTGAATTTTTAATCTTATTTGATGATTTGGCAAGTGATCCCCAAAAGATTAAGTTTAACTATCCTGATGGATGGGGTGGCTTTTGTTCAAGACTTCTCCTTATCCCAAAGGAGGGGCAGAATTATTTTGCTTATATATGAACTTTTGAGATGTTGATATTATTATAGTCCCTTAGTACAGTGATGAATGAAGAATTAATATTTGTATGAGAAGACCATATGCTGCTATTCAGCTGGCAGACTATCGGGAAATGTTCTAAGCTTCAAATGTGCTTCATAAAGAATTTCAAGTTAATCCATAAAAGGTGACTACACTTTAAGAAAGCCCAGAACACCACTACATTTCAAAGACAATAAATATGTTTGGAATTATGTCAAAGGAATTGTGAGTCAGCCTAATTGTAATCTTTCCTTTCCTTTTCTTTTCTTGGCTCTGTAATCCCAGCTGCACTGTCAAGCCTTCCCATGAACATCCAGAAGGATTGAAAATGGTAAGAGAAAGCAGCTCCACATGTGGTCCCACTCCTTTCTCCTCCCTGGCCTCCATGTATTCAGTTAGAGGGGTGAAAGAAAGCTGCCTCTGAATTACACATTCTTAGGAAATAGTCCCCCAAGTGAAATGAAGCTGCAGTTGTGTTCAAGCAGATGAGATTACAGTTTTCCTCAGTCCTGCAGTGGAATTTACAGAAGCCAGGGACAAAAAGAAGCAGACAGGCAGGGTTATACAGGTGAAACTCGAAAAATTAGAATATCGTGCAAAAGTTCATTTTTTTCAGTAAGTCAACTTAAAAAGTGAACCTAATATATGAAATAGACTCATTACATGAAAAGCAAGATAGTGCAAGGTGTGATTTGTCATATTTCTGATGATTGTGGCTTACAGCTCATGAAAACCCCAAATCCACAATCTCAGAAAATTAGAATATTGTGTAAAAGCGTTCGAAATATTCTAGATCAAAGTGTCCCACTCTTAATCAGCATTAAGGCCATAACACCTGCAAAGGTTTCCTGAACCTTTAAATGCGTCTCCCAATCTGGTTCGGTAGGAAATCACAATCATGGGGAAAGACTGCTGACCTGACACTGTGCAGGAAAACCATCCTACCACCACCCTCCATAAGGAGGAAAGCCTCCAAAAGTAATTGAAAAAGAAGTTTGGATGTTCCCAAAAGTCGGCTGTATCAAAGCACATTCAATAGAAAGTTATGTGGAATGGAAAAATGTGCAAGAAAAAAAGGTGCCAAGCAGCAAGGATGACCGCAGCCTGAGAGGAATTGTCAGGAAAAGGCCATTCAAAAATGTGGGGAGTTTTACAAGGAGTGGACTGAGGCTGAGTCAGTGCATCAAAAGCCACCACACACAGAACATCCTGGACATTGGGCTTACAAATGTCATATTCCTCTTGTCAAGCCACTTCCTGAACAACAAACAATGTCAGAAAAATCTTACCATGTGGCTAAAGGGAAAAACAGAAACTGGTCTGTTGCTCCAGTGTGTCCAAAGTCCTCTTTTCTGATGAGGAGAACTTTTCCATCTGCATTTGGAAACCAAGGACCCGACCTGCAGGAAGAATTGAAAGGCACACACTGCAAGATGCTTGAGAGTCCAGTGTAAAGTTCCAACAATCTGTGTTGCTTTGGGGAGCCATGCATCTGCGGTGTTGTCCACATGTGCCTTCATTAAGTTCCAGAGTCAATGCAGCCATTTAAAGCCCATGTTCACAACTGCACCAACGGATTGCCAAAGAGGATGTAAAACGGACAAAAAATCTTCCCATCCGTTGGAAACTGCTGATGCATCCATTGTGTACTACACTGCGTACATGCTTTCATATGGCCTATCGTAAAACATCCATTATACTGCTATTTTATCTGCTCAAAAATTTGTGAGCTGCACAAAAATTTTTTGAGTGGATGAACTTTCCGCCGGCGTACGATCTACATCACGACACATACGGGCAATAAAAAATGTTCTACGTCTGTTGTCATCCGTTATACACTGTCCCGATGTATCCTCTCGGCATCCTCTGGCCAACCACGCAACTCACATCCACTCCAGCGGAAAGCAGAAAGAGGGAGAGCGAAAGGTTACACGAACGTCCACACAGCGATTGTAGCACGGAAATAGAAAGGATTGAAAGCAGATGTTCAGCTCAGATATAAAGCATTTAAAATGGACAAACGTTTGTATAATAGGACGTATCTCGGATATTTAGGATGTCTGCGAGGATGTCTAGGAATGTGGAAGGACACCTAGCCGGAAAATAACTGTAATATTTCCTATTAAAAAGTGGGGAGGAAAATCACCTGGATCTCAATATGAGTCAGCAGCCATGGTGGTACAGACCTCTTTACAGCCTTTGTCTTGCTCTTTCCACGTCATCCATTGATGGACCACCATGGATCATCACACACTCCTTTTGCTAGCCGCCATCATTCAACACCAGGAAACCAAGCCCTCTTCAGACTGTTTCACCTTTCTACGCAAGGAAGAAGGAAGATGTCAAGAGCTGTCTGGGCCGAAAGATGGATTGGGAGAAGAGTCGAGTTTGGACTCTATTGACAAGCTGATGGTGGAGCTGAGGAAGGAAAGACCCTCGTGGCATTTCCAGCACTTCATTGAGGAATGCCACCAGCCATGTTGATTAAGTTTGTGGAGTGTCTGAGACCCAGGTTGAACAAGCGCAAACATCAACTTCCATCCAGCCTTGGACCCTGGACTGAAGGTGGCACTGACTCTGTGCCACGTCGTGGCCTGCTGGGACCACGTACAGAACACATGCAGTAAGCCTGGAGGGTGCCACACAACACCATGCAGCATGCTTGGTCAGAGAGGAAGTGGTTGCAGGTCATACACGAAATAATACTATGGAGGAGCTCCTCCAGTGTTCCCACCACTGAAGGAAGGTGGAGGAACCAGTTTGCAGACAGTGGTATCAGCAGGTGGAACTTTCCCCCACACCGTTGGAGCCCATAGAATGGAAGCACAGGTTGCCTGCAAAGCCCAGCCAACTCAGGGTCCATATTATTTCAACTACAAGGGATTCTTCAGCCATCATCCTCTTTGCCAATGGTATTGCTGACTACAATTCATGTACATCGATGCTTTCAGGCAACGGTGTCAGCTTTCACGATGCCCCAAAGATATACAACGCCGGTGACCTCCAAGGGTGGGCTGGAACGCAACCTCACATCGTCCAGATCCAGACCCCCTACCAATGACACACAAGAATTGTCCTACTTTCATCGATGGGTGATGACGCCTTCTCCCTCAGAACCTACCTGGATGAAGCCCTACAGTTCCAGAATACTCACCCGGAAGGAGGGATCTTCAACTACATAGGCTGTCCAGGGCAAGAACGGGTGTGTGGAGAAGCCCTTTGCATCTGGGCCACAACAGGTTCCAGGTACTTCTCACCACCATGCAGCATCACCCAGGGACTGCGAGGAGCATCGTGGAAGCATTGCTTTCAGTTCCTGCAAAACTCTATGCGCACCACTACCCAGCTATTCAGGAAACAGGAATTGTGGACTGCCAAAAGGCAATGGGGGACATGGAGGCCTGGTCGAATGGAGGCATGGGCAAAACCTGATAGACCACTGTGGATGTGCAAGGCCCCCAACAAGAGTTCACGGTTGAAGGGAAGAAGGAGTGCAACCTCCTGAAACAACTTGGTTAACATTCCCAGACGGACAGATGGCATGCAAGACAGGCATGGTAGATGCTAAATTGGGATGCTTCCTGAGCCTATCCATCACACATTGATGGACATTGTTCCATGTATTGTTGAGTTGCCCTTACAATGATAGGTATTAATAAAGAGTTTATGTTATGTTGAAATGTGTTATCAATGATTACATTGTTGTTTGATAATAAAGGCCATATGTGTGGCAGGCTGGGAGTGTGGACCATACAAGTCCCACTATGCTTGCACTGGAGGTTTATCTATCCCACAAGTATCCTTACTCATCCCACAACTTGCTCCTTATCCCACAGCTATCCTTACCAATCCACAAGCATGCAAAGGCTTAACCCTTTTTTCAAAGTTTTCCCCAACACTTTATTAAGTAAAAAAAAATGAACCAAGTTTTGTAAGCAAAGATAACCTTTATTATTAAACAAACTGTATTGACTTTATTAAAAAAAGGGCAAATGACCACAGTAAAGTGTCTTTAAGCAAAGATAAAGTGAGAAGTAACAACTCAGTCTCTGGCACTCTTCTCAGTCACTCTAGGCTGTCCATGGTCTCAGATGTAAAGCGCCAGGACGTTGGAGGTGGCTGTTGCTGGAGTGCTGGTCTGAGGTGCCATTGGGGGTGCCTGGCCCTGAGAGGTACAACAGAAGATGGTGTGTGCAGGAAGCTCTCAGAGAGAGGCCCTTCTCAAGTACCTGGTATATGAGGCCCAAGACTGATGACAGATGTTCTAGGAAGGCTTGGCTGTGGGGTGGAGGAAGGAGGAGTGTAGTGGGATGTCTGGGTCTGCAGCTGGTCAGCTCGAGTGTATCTGTATTGGTGTCCGTGGTTTCCGAGGAACCTGGGTGTGAACTGGGAAGGGCTTCCTCTGCTGGAAGTCCTGGTAGTAGTAGGCTTTGGTAGGCGAGGGGCTGCTGAAATCCGTGGAAGGGCTGTGGACATCACCTGGGGTGGAGGACCAGACCTGGAGTGGGTAGGAGCAGGTTCAGCTGGGCCTGGAGGGTGGTGCAGAAGAGCTGTGATCCTCTCCTTCATCGCCTGGTACTGGGCCTTTGGGAATGTCCATGCGGGTCTGGCTCACGTACGTAAAATGAGGCTTGCAGTTGGAGGATGGTATGTCGAAGTGGACCAGCTGGGAGAGGAGATCTGTGGCTGGCCTTTTTTGTGTCCCTGATCTCCAAGAGGACAGTGTGGCTCTATCCTCTCCGGTCTGCCTCTCTGCCTGCCTTCCTTTGAGCTGGAGCTGGGTGTGGGTGTGGCTTGGTCTCTGGTTGGCTGCTTCTTCTTGCTCCATCTAGGACAGGGGATCCCCACATCCTCTGGCATGGGGAGTGCCAGCTGTCAGGGGGGTCTCTGGCATGGGCCCTCCAAAGATACCTGCCTGGACGACACTGTAGCTGGCTGGAAGAGGAGTGGCTCTCTGTGGGCTGTCTGAGGAGAGGGTTGACAGAGGCTCCTCCTCTGTGGTGGATCTCACCCTCCAGGAAGCTGCACCTGGCCATGACATAGGTCTCCTGGTCAGTGAGCCTGACAGTGGCCTGCCCGGATTTCTTTCAGGTGCAGCTTGCCATACCAGGTGTGCATATGCTTCCACCACCCCAGGAGGACATCTTGAAGTGTAGCCCAGGCTCTCTGCCTTTCTCACTCACGCCTGCCTACTTCTGCTTTGGTGTGCTGGATAGAGCCTGTGGCCTTTCCTCCACTGGTACTCGTTCTCCCTCAGCCATTCCAGCACCTCCTCCTCATGGTCTTCGGAAAATGGAATACTGTTTCCTCTCCCCCTTCTCCTTGCCTTGCTCTTCCTCCTCTGGCAGAGGGCTTCAGGGCTTTCAGCAGCAGGGCTTTGAGGGCTTTGGGGTTGGTCCACCACGCAGCAGCAGCAGGAGGCACCAGAGCAGCAGGAGAGCAGACACCAACCAGCAAGCAGCAGGCCAAGACAGCACCAGCAGCACTTGCAGCAGGAGAAGCACCAGCAGCAGGCACCAGCAGTAGCAGGAGAAGCACCACCCACCAGCAGCAGCAGGAGAAGCAGCGCAGCAGCACCAGCAGCACCAGCAGCCTCACCAAGCAGCACCAGCAGGACAGCACCAGCACATCAGGAGCACCAGAGAGCACCAGCGAGCAGCAGCAGTATCACCAGCAGCTTCAGAGTCAGCGCCAGGATGTGGATGGTGAGTTCTGTCCTCTTGCCAGGGGTGGCAGGAGTAGGCACAGGCTTCCTCTTCTTCCCCATGGTGTTCTCTCAAGATGTCTCTGGGAGCAGGTTTTTCCTCTGAATGGTGATATCCGGTGGAGCTTACACAATTCATCCTCCCCGCAGGCGGAGTGAACGCTTTGCATCTGCTACGCATCCGCTATGCCATCCTATAGGCATCCGTGATGCATCCACGTCATCCGCTATGAATCCACTCCTTCCACTACGCGTCCGCTTCACTGTTCTCCCCAGAAGCCCTGCGGATGCATCATCCGTCTCCATCCGCTTTTCCATCCGGTAGTCTTCCTACAAACATCTGCTTTACATCCCCCACTACATCCTCCCACGTCCGTTCCTTTCCGTTGTTGTCCACTCTGTTTATCAAATTTGGGCACTTTTGAGAGTGGATAACAATGGATGAAAATTTGCTTGTCCGCTGTGTCCTTTTAACATACATTTTGCATCTGTCGGCCAGTGTGACCTTAGCCTTTGTCAGGAGATTTTGGAGCACTTCATGCTTCCTTCCACAGATGAGCTTTATCGGGATGCTGACTTCCTTTTCCAGCAGGACTTGGCACCTGCCCACATTGACAAAAGCACTGAAATCTGGTTCAATGACTGTGGGATTATTGTGCTTGATTGACCAGCAAACTCACCTGACCTGACCCCATAGAGAATCTATGGGGCATTGCCAAGAGAAAGATGATAGAGACATGAGAGCCGAACATGCAGAAGAGCTGTAAGGGCCGCTATTGAAGCATCCTGGTCCTCCATAACACCTCAGCAGTGCCACAGGCTGATAGCTTCCATGCCACACTGCACTGACGCAGGAATTGCTGCAAAAGGGGCCCAAATCAAAGTACTGAGTATATATGCATGCTAATACTTTTCAAAGGTCTGATATTGTTCTATGTACAATCCTTGCTTTATTGATTGCCTGTAATATTCTATTTTCTCGAGATTGTGGATTTGGGGTTTTCATGAGCTGTAAGCCATAATGATCACAATTATGACACATCACGGCTTGAACTATCTTGCTTTGCATTGTAATGAGTCTATCTCATATATTAGCTTCACCTTTTAAGTTGCTTTACTGAAATAAATGAACTTTTGCACGATATTCTGATTTTTTGAATTTCATCTGTACTTCCAATTATTCCATTTTAACCTTGCATTCATTCACCAGATTTTATCAGCTGTCCTGCAGCATCTAAGTGGTATATTATTATTGGTGGTTGTTGTCCTAGAGAATTTGAATTGTTGACTCAATTTGTTTTTCAACTAGTCATCCATTTTAACAGTATGGTGCAGAGGTTAAGGCATCAGGTTAGAAACCAGAAAACTTTGCATTTTAGTCGCACCTTAGGAACAGAATCTGTTGGTTGACCTTGGCCCAGTCATCCTCTCTTAGCTCTAGGAAGAAAGCAATGGCAAACCACTTCTGAAAAACCTTGCTAAGAAAACTGCAGGAATATGCCCAGGTAGTTTCCTAGTATTGAATCTGATTGAACAGAACAAGAAAAACCAGTTGTCATCTTTCTTTGCAGGGTTGAACTGAAAGGGACTTTAGAAGTTTTTTAGTTTAGTCACTTTTGTTTAATGTACTAGGCTTGTCTCACACATAAAGTTAAACTTCAGTAGAAGATATGAGTGGGTAAGCAAGTTCAACAGGGTTCTGCATATCCAAATCTTGAAATCTTGAAAATTTTGAAAAGTTATTAATACATTACCATAAAGATTCTCAAAGGTTCTGAATCTCTTCTCAGATACATACATTTATAGTCTGATTGGTAATCAGGAATCCTGCCTTACCAAAATGAATAACAGTTTTGTGCAGATTTCATCACTTTTTTTAAAAAAAAATATGGCCTTTTTCTCACATAGAGATAGGTTCTATTGTTCATTTACTGAGAGGATACCATTCATTTCCTCAGAGATCTACGAAAGCTGAAAGATACAGGCTGCAAGAGAGAGAAGGAGAATCCTATTGTATGAGAAAGATCTGTTCATATTTCATCCTTTTATTTATTAAGAAAGATATTAGATTTAGATGTCCCTCCTAAGGTAGTGAGGAAGCCTTCTCCCAAGAGTGTTCCATCAAGCTGTCTATTTGTTTTTTCCTAATTAGCAACAGATTAATCCTTAAAATAATCTGATTTTTGCTTTTCTCTAATTAACAGGGCTGCTTACAGAACTAATCACATGAGGTACAAGAATTTCTGCAGTGCCACTTTTTATATTATTTCTTCCATTGTCTGAAAATCACAGCAATATAAAGACAGCATCATGCCAAAAGATCATTCCTGCTTGATTTTGATGTCATTCATCAATAAAAAGTGTGAAATAATAGCAACAGACATAGACTTATATATAGTCCCATAATGATGCATAGCAGGAGTCCCCAACCACCAGTACTGGTCCACGGCCTAGTACTGATCCACGGCTTTTTGGAAACCAGGCTGTGCAAGCAATGGGTGGCCAGATGAGTATGCAAAGCTCTATTTGTGCAAGCAGCTGGCGCATGTATGAAACCAGCCCTTCTTTCCCTCCACTGTCACTACCATTGCTGGTCTTCGTAACCAGAAAAGTGCAGTACTCTCGGGGTGATTTTCAATGTCAGCATGAGTATTATTTATATACCTGGAGCCCAGATTTCAAGCATGCTTCAGATGGTGTGGAAAAAGAATGTCAACCTCTTTTATTGCTTATTTGTTCCTGCCACCCTTTAAAAAAAGAAAAAACATAACAAAGCTTCCCATTGCTATTTTCTGTCTAATTGGTACCATTGTCAGAAATGATAATGCTGCTGACTATTTGATCACATGAGACTGTATCAACAGGTCTTAAAGGGAAAAGTTTCCCCTGTCCAGTTGGATCTGACTCTAGGGGCTGAGCCTCAACTCTGTTTCTTAGCTGAGGGGGGCAGCATTGTCTGAAGACATTTCTATGGTCATCTGGCCAGAATGACTTAAAGCAGTGGTGGGATTCAAATTTTTTAACAACCAGTTCTGTGGGTATGGCTTAGGAGGTGGGCATGGCTTGGCATATTATTGACTGGGCGTCACCAACTCAATATGACTCACACTGAGGCACCATCTCCTTGCCTGGCCTCTCATGACTGTGGGGATGCTGCAATAGTCAAAAATGTGAAAAATGGTCATAAGTCACTTTTTTCAGTGCCACTGTAACTTTGAATGGCCATTCCACACAAGCAAATTACCAGCAAAGGAGGGGAAAAAAACTCCAGAGATTTCCTGAGACAGGAAGTCTAGTCCTGCCAAGAATGTAATAAAGGTTAACGGAGAGGCAGTTTCTGTAAGCAGCACCAGATTGTTTCCTTCCTGCCTTCCTTACAGGATTAGGCCAGTAATTTCTTCTAACAACCAGTTCTCCAAACTGCTTAGAATGTTAACAACCGGTTCTAGCAAATAGGTGTGAACTGGTAGAATTCCACCCGTGACTGTAAGCCAAAGGCACACAAAATGTTACCTTTCTATCAAAGTGATACCTTTTTATTTCCTCACATTTGTATACTTTCAAATTGCTAGGTGGGCAGTATTTCTTATGTACAGTAATGTTTGTGTTGGACAATTATATTCTAATTAGCAGATAAATAAATGTATGCATTCAATCTGACACAAAGTATAAGAATAACATAATGCAACTGATGGAAGATGTTTATTTTCCCCTCCATTTTCAAAGAGCTTTAATTACTTTATAAATTTAGCTTACCCATTTATTGTAATTTTATACCAAAAATAATTGGAAAATTTAGATTTAAAAAAAAACAATGTCATGAGCTCAGTAGCTACATAAATTTGATGAACAATTAAAAACATAAAATCTTGACATAATTTTTCATGTTGGCATCAAATTTTAGTAGGATGATCTTGGTTGCCTCCAAGGTGACAAAAAAGGGAGCTGATGGTAATTTCTCAGTTGCCCTCTTGAATTTAAGAGTTTAATTTGGAATTTAAATATTCCGAATAATTTTTTTTTAATGTTCTCCCTCACACTGTAATTTTAGTGAAAAAGGGATCAAAATTATCCTCCAGTATTTTTCCCCATCCTCTAGGAAAAATAAAGTCAAATCTGCCAAAATTAGAAATAAAGCTTATTAAAAAAGCATAAAGCATGTATAATGTTCATGTGTATATACACTAAC
Organism: Laticauda laticaudata; assembly: GCA_004320025.1. Classification (NCBI taxonomy): domain Eukaryota; kingdom Metazoa; phylum Chordata; class Lepidosauria; order Squamata; family Elapidae; genus Laticauda; species Laticauda laticaudata. The sequence continues at coordinate 12,928 of BHFT01033138.1, forward strand.
ACATATTCAGAGACAGAAAGAAAAATATTATACTGCTCTTATGGTCATGCTTTGGAAAGACCTTGAAGCAATTTTCTCTTTCTTTCTCTTTCTTTCTTTCTTTCTTTCTTTCTTTCTTTCTTTCTTTCTTTCTTTCTTTCTTTCTTCCTTTCTTTCTTTCCTTTCTTTCTTTCTTTCTTTCTTTCTTAACAAAGAGTGGAACAGGAAATTAATCAAAATACTGAATTTTTATAAACAGAACTTTGTAAAATTATTTTCCCTGGTGCTGAGGGTGAGAGATCTGTTGGGCATAACTTTAGCAGGTCTAAATGATCACTAGGACACTTCATGCATCAAAGTATGCTTTAAAGAGAGCTTCACAGATATGTAGAAAAAAAAGTTTTAACTGTTAATTCAATAAAACAGATATTTTCCAACATCAGGTATGTTGAGAAAGAGCCAAAACTGAAACTTTCTCTGTTGGCTTGTAAAAATGTGGACGTAAGTTAAAGTCCCCCATTCCCCATTTCCTGTTTCTTTTTGCAGGTGATTTCTTCAAGCACCATATTATGTATACAAATGGCCAACAATCTGAAATCCAGATGAAATCAAACAAACAGTAGCAAAGAATGTGTGTGTGTATGTGTATTTGTTTTTTGTTTGTCGCAAAGTTGTTTCCGACCCATAGCAACACCATGGACAACGTTCCTTTAAGCCCATGTCACACCAAACCAACAGATGCAAAGAGGATGTAAAACTGACAAAAAAGCTTGCCATCCGTTGGAAAACGCGATGTACTCACTGCCTCCGTTTTGCTTCCTCTCTATCCATCCAGCATACCGTTATTGGACGTTTCATCCGCTCCAAAAATTTTGGGCTGCCCAAAACTTTTGCACGGAAAATGTATCCAGTTCATCTGTTTCTGCATCGCTAGGCATCCGTTCTGCATCGTTACGCATCTGCTATATCCACGAGGCATCCGCTGCGCATCTGCGCAACTCGCAATCCGCTCGACGCAGGGAGGAAGCGGAACAGATGCGGAACGGATGCCTAGGGAAACAAAGCATTTAAAATGGAAAAAACGTTCGCAGAGGGGACCTATCTCGGATATAAGGATTGTCCACAGGATGCCAAGAGAGCCTAGGGAAAACCTATATTCTAAAAAAGGGGAGCAACTCATCTGCATCTCACTTTCAGAACAGCAGCCCAGTGGGCAGACCTCTGCAGCCTTCAATCTGACTCTTGCTCTTCACAGCATCCAGTCATGTCCACCGAGGATTGTGACAAGTCTTTCGCACCCACCATCCTCTGAAACAGTGCGAAGCCATCTACAGGCTCTGTGAACTCTTCTACGGGAAGAAAAGGAGGCACCCAAAAAAGTCTGGGTCCGAAGATGGTTCGCCAGAAAAGCAGAGGACGGACTGACAACAAGCTGATAGTGGAGCTCAGTAGCGAAGACACTCGGCGTTCCAGAACTTCATGAGGATGCCTCCAGCCATGTTTGATGAAGTGTTGCAGCAGCTAAACAACCAGGTTGACCAAGGCAAATACCAACTTCCGGCCCAGCCTGGAACCTGGCTCAAGGTGGCACTCACTCTGCCCACCTGGCCTCAGGACCACCTACAGGAGCATGCAGTATGGCTGGAGGGTGCCACACAACACAATCAGCATTGTGGTCAAGAAGTGGGCAGGCCATCATCGAAGAACACAAGGAGAGCTCTTCCAGTGCCCCTCCACTGAAGAAGGCTGAAGAAAGTTGCAGAGCAGTGTATCAGAAGTGGAACTTCCCCCCACACGTTGGAGCCATAGATGGCAAGCATTGGCCTGCAAAGCTCCAGCCAGTCGGGGTCACTTATTTCAACTACAAGGGCTTCTCAGCATCATCCTCTCCCCATGGTCGATGCTGACTACAAGTTCATGTACACGATGCTCAGCAACGGCTCATCTTCAGATGCCCAGGTATACAATGCCAGTGACTTCAAGGAGGGGCTCGGAAGGCAACCTCATGGTGGGCTCCCAGATCCAGACCCACTGCCCAACGACAAGCAAGATGTGCCCTACTTTATCATGGGGGAATGACGCCTTCTCTCACAACCTACCTCATGAAGCCTACACTCCAGACTTGTCACCCGCGTGAAGAGAGGATCTTCAACTACAGCGCTGTCCAGGCAAGGCAGGTGGTGGAGAACGCCTTTGGCATCTCTGGCCAACAGGTTCCAGGTACTTCTCACCAATATGCAGCATAGCCCAGAGACCGTGAGGAAGGATTGTGGGAAGTTTGCTGCATCCTGCACAATCTCATGCGCACCCGCTACCCGCAGTATTGCAGAACAGGCTTGTGGACCTTCAACAAGTCAATGGGGACACTGGAGCCTGGGGAATGGAGGCAAGGCGAAAACCTGATTGACACTGAGGATGTGCAAAGGCCCCAACAGAGCTTCACGTGAAGCGAAGAAGCAGTGCAACCTCCTGAAACACTGGTGCAACTCCCAGCTGGAGCAGTGGAGTGGCAAAGACAGGATGGTAGATGCTGAGTGGATGCTTCCTTCAGCCTGGTCTCATCACACGGATGAGATTGGGCCATGCATGTTTGGTTGCCTACAATGAACAGGCGTTTAATAAAGAGTTGTGTTTATGTTGACATGTGTGGATGATTGAGATATCGTTATTGATAATAAAGGGCCATGGTGTGGCACCTGGAGGGTGACCATACAGTCCCACTATGCTTGCACTGGAGCTTTATCTATCCCACTGCTATCCTAACCCATCCCACAGCTATTACCCATGCCACAGGTAATCCTAACCCATCAAAAGCTATCCTTACCCATCCATAAGCATGCAACAGGCTTAAACCATTCTAAAAGTTTCCACAAGACTTTATTAAAAAAAAGAAATGAAACAAGTGTGTGAATCATAATATCACTTTATTAACAAGAAGCTATTGAACAGAAATGTGATCTCTGGCACTCCTCTTGGTCACTCAGTCTCAGGGTGGAAGGGTCCAGGTGCGTGGAGGTGTGCTGGTGCTGAGCGCTTGTCATCAGCTCCTCCAGAAGCAGAAGCAGCAGAAGCGCCAAGCCCCAGAAGAGCGAGCCCGTGCTGCAGAAGCCCCAGGCAGAAACCAGAGAGGGCAGGGGGCCAGGATGGTAGCCCTGTCCCTCTCTTGCAGGGCTGGCAAACAGATGGCTGAGGCTTGCTGTGCTTCTGTAGATTGTGGGGTTGTTGCTGGCAGGGAGTGCGCAGGAACCAAGGCTGGCAGGAGGCTAGCAGGGAGGGTGGCAGCAAGGCTGGCAGCAAGGCTTGCAGCAGACTGCCAGGCAGGCAGGCAAGGCAGCAATCCGTCCGGCAGCAGGTCTTTCCTCTGAATGGTGACCTGCTTCCGAGCTGCTTTCTGTTATATCATGGGGCTGACGCAATGCCATCTCCCTGCAAGCGCAATTAACGCCAGGCATCCATTAGCTTCTGCGTGTGATCCGGTGTGCATCCGCTTCATCCGTTCGCTCCGCTCTGCATCCGCTGTATCCATTCTGGGTCCGCTTTGCTGAGGCCCCCGGAAGCCTAGCGAATGTGCATCTGCTCACATCTGCTTCAATCTGCTGGGCTTTCATTCCGCATCCGCTCTGCATCTGCCCTGCGCCTCCCCGCATCCGTGTTCCGCTCCGGTTATGCAAATTTTGCCCCTTTTGAGAGGCGATATAACAATGGATGGAACATTTTGCTCGTCCGCTGTGTCCTTTTTGCATCCGTTGGGCGGTGTGACATGGGCTTTAGGACTTCTTTAGGACGTCCTCTACCATCCCCCAAAGTACATTTAAGCTCACAGTGACTCCATCCAGCCACCTTATTCTCTGTCATCTCCTTCTTCTATAATCCTCAATCATTCCCAGCATTAGGCTCTTCTTCAGTAACCCCTTCCTTCTCATTAGGTGGCTTAAGTATTTGAGTTTCATCTTCAGGATCTGGCCTTCTAGAGCAGCCAGGGTTGATCTCTATGACTGACCAGTTTAATCTCCTTGCAGTCCAAGGGACTCGCAGGAGTCTTCTCCAGCACAATAGTTTAAAGGCCTCAATTCTTTGATGCTCAGCCTTTCTTATGGTTCAACTTTAACAGCCATACATTGCAACTGGGAAAACCATAGTCTTGACTATACACACTTTTGTTGGCAGGGTGATATCTCTGCTTTTTAGTATGTTGCCTAGATTTGCCATACACACACACACAAATATACATCTGTCCTTGGGAAGGAGGAAAACAGCAAAAAACTAAAATTTAGTCAGGAGAAAATGAAAAGCATTCAAAAAAAACCTAAAAATAAATTTGTCTTGGTTTTGTTTGATATGAAATGGCATAGTGAGAAACTGATAGTCTTTCAGGATTCAGTTATTCTACTGGAAAATAATAAAGTACTTTCATGGAATCTAGGTTTTTCTGCCCTCAAAGAGCAGCATATTTACTACATTCATTTTATCTAAAGTTGATTATGCATTGAATTAACATATTTTAATAACATAAAATATGCAATATCAAAATATACCAACAACACATCTCCCTAAATAACAGTGGGTGGTAGATTGGCTATAGGAGATTTGCCACAAAACTAAAATGGAACTGCTGTAAAAAAAATGTTGATCTTCTTTTTGTTTCCTCAGTCAGGCACAGGCCACATGTTCATGTCTATGAACAGGAATCTAGTCAACTAATGGTTACTACTATTTTGACACAAGATAAAGCTTAACAGAATTAAAGAAGGTTAGAATTAGATTACTTGTTGGAAAGTAGAAACTCCCCTTCTGATTACCCCTTCTGATACCACTCTCAGGCTTTGCTACTCATACATTCTCTCTCCTAAAACACTTTTGAACTATGTCTTCTTTATAATAAAGTTTCTGGTTTAGAGGACCAGAATCTATGGGATATAATCAAATTATTTTGTAATAATTCCTGTTGGAAGCAAAATCAGATCCAGTTCAAACCTGGGAGAAAGATACAGGAGGTAAGCTGCAGTTGGAAAGGAGGTCTATGACAAAGCAGTTGGTTCTGGGACAGCTGATTGGTGAATGGATGGGTTTTTATGTGATTCTAGGGCTTTATGATTTAGATGTTCATTGTGTAATGTATTTTAATCTGCATTTGAGTGTGATCTTTTAGTATTCTAATTATTCAGTGGTGGAATTCTACCACTTACCCTACCAGTTTGGTGATCATGTACTTTGTGCATGTGCACAACTTTCCAAACACCAGCTGAGGCTCTGCCACGCCAATCAACTGAGAGAAGAAAGAACAGAAAAGTGTAGGGGTGGGTGGGAAGGCCGATCCCACACTTTCCTCTTCTTTCTCCTTTAGCTGATCATCGGAGCTTTTTTTTATTACTGGTTCAGCCAAACTAGTAGCATTTCACCACTGCAATTATGGTTGCATGACTCCCATAGGGTATGGGAGGTCATGCACTGTCCTTGGAGCTGGGTAGGGAATGCAGATTTTAGATATCATTGTTTCTCTGCTTGTTAATATGATCAAATCTAGTCTTGCCTAGAAACAGCTACTAAATATCCATTCACAGGAGCAGGCCGCTTGAGTGGTTTTACGTCAAGAAAGCCTTCTCTCTTCCAGGGATGAGAGGGCATTTCTTTGCTAATATGGGGACTTTTTTATACTAAAAGGTGAGGATTCTCCCTACAATCTTTTGCTTAACAGATACTAAGAAATAGTAATATAATAATATAATATAACAATATATTAATTTATACTAATAATACTAAGAAATAGCTTCATGAATCATGCTAGTGTTTTCCCTCACATCATAATTAGGCTTGGGTTATTTTTAGGCCTGCTAAATTTCAGAATATAAATGGATGTAAATATAAATTTCAGGTCATCTAGTCCAGGTGTCGCCAACCTTTTGGACTCAGGGACCACCAAACTCATAATTTTAGATCCCAGGGACCACTAACCAGTTATGTGGGAGTGGCCTAATTTGTGGGTGTGGCTTGGTGGTCATGTGACTGGCTGGGCATGGCTTGTATGAAAATATTATAAATAATTATCTAAATATTGAATTTTTTATAAAAAAACAACAACTTTCACCCAAAATCAGGCAAAGCAGGCAGGCAGACTGAGTTGCTCACAGAATCACAGATTCATTCAGAGACCTATCTATCTGCCATTGGCTAGCTCAGTCTGTCACATAAAATTTGCTTGTAAGCAAAGTCATAAAATTTGCTGGCAAGCAAACTCACAATATTAATTCACAACACACCATACATGTAAATATTGTTGTTGTTGTTGTTTTTTAAAAAAGAGCAACTTTTACCCAAAATCAGGCAAAGCAGGCAGATTGAGTTGCTCTATCAATCTGCCATTGGCTAGCTCAGTCTCTCAAATTTGCTTGCCATGAGTCTGCACTGAATTTGCTTGCAAGCAAACCTTCAGTCCTAAGGGAGGTTCAGCTGTGCTGAGCCGAAGATCTAAAGACTAGCAAGAAAGCAAGAAATCAAACCATTTTCTGCTTTCTAGCTAATCTAAATCTCCCAGCACAGCAGAACAGATAATGGTCGGAAAAAGGAAAAATAGCAATTAAGCAGGCAAGTTTACCGGGGAAGGAGTGAGTGGGCGGGGAGGGTTCCTATGGGCCATGTGGGCGGTGTAGCCTTCTGTTTCTATGCAGCCTGGATTAATTGCTTTGTGGGGGTGTTCTGGGGGTGAGATTTCTCTGCGGCCCACCAAAATTTTTTCACCAGTGAGCTGCGACCCTAATTTTTATGTTTCAAGTAGAGATATTTGCTCAATCTCCTTTTCAGAAATTGGAAAATATCCACCATCATTCTTAATGTTCTATTTTCTGTACCCATAATAACCAGGTTTGCTTTTATTTTCCCACAATCATTTACCATACTGCTCAGCTTTCAGATTCATCAATGTGTTGTTTGATAAAATACAAATTCTCTGTATTTTGCTTAAAATCTGACTTTCACAAATAAACAATTTACTTGAGTATTACACTATAAATATATGGGAACATCAGTTATGTCTCCCTACTCCATCCCCAAAACTATTAAAGTTCTAAATGTCACTGGATATTATCAAAATAGAATAGGATCCCCGAAGAAAAGTGTTCTCCATATTGAAGGAATAGGAACTGAATGACCAGATGCAATGTCAATACGCAGTTGAGAATAGTTCAAGTGAATATCGCTTTGTGTTTTCTCTCATGTGACTGTAATTGCATGGCATGGGGTAAGGAGTAATGGTTTATTATCATGACATGGATTAATGGACTTCTGTTAATGCATTTATATTATGCATATGTTAATGCATATATATATACTTGTTTTTTTAAGCTTTCGCGGATACTTACATGTATGGGTATTATCGGGTATTCGGGTATTATCCCACGTTATTGTAGTTGTGCTTTTAAAGTTGTAGCAACGTTTTGGCAGAATCTCATCTGTCATCATCAGGCTTCTGTATTGAGNTGACTTAATTCCCCCCCTTGCATCCTCGGGTGGGCAGGTGGTGACAGCTTGGATGTTCGGGAGACCTTCCACCACCGTTGCTTTCCCTTCTCCCTTGCTGCCGGGCATTAGAGCAATGCCATGGCATTTGACGCAGCCACGTGCAGCCAGTCAGGGCTCCTCCCTGCAACCGGAGCCCTGAGGAGACACTTGGCTTCAGGCACTCCTGTCGCTGCCTTCCAAGGGAAGGCGCTTGCCCGAGAGGATCTCTCCTGCTCTCTCTCTCTCTCTCTCTCCCCGCAAGCTCAATGTCTGAGCTGTGGCTGAGGAGGAGGCTGCAGCTAGTTCCTCCTGCTTGCTGAGAATTGAAAAATTCTCTTCCTTGTTTCAGTTGCTGTAATCTGAAGTAGACTTGAATTTTAAATAGAAATGGTTCTTAACACTCTCTCAGAATGATTAGTAGTAATAGTCAAGCAAGTTCTAGAGGCATGAATTTGAGAAAAACTATAAGCTTTTGCTTTAATTTATCCTTGGATTCAAAGTTATCATTCAGAGGGGGAGGGGGAAGTATGCTGTATTTTGTTGATTAGAGGGAGAGTAATTTTTCTCTCAGTGAAGAATTGCCTTCTTTGTGAGATAATACATCTTTTATTTTACATAATAATTTAACTTATATATCAATGCAGGGAAAATAGCATTGGATGGATCTTATGCAAATGAATGATGAGAATGAAAATAATGCAATGTTTATGATGAGCGATTGCATGTGTATATAATATATTTCATGAATAATTTATCCTTAGCTAGTATGTTTAGAGCTATGAAGGTAGGAAAAAGGTATTCTTTACAGATGAACATCTGTGCTACAGGAGAGCTCTGAGTTCTTTCCTGGATCCAAAACAACAGCAACAACCCAACACCTTATCTTCTTCCCTTTCCTATATTGCTGAAAAGTTTACTGAGCTTTTTACCCATTCACAATTTTCTTATTGAAGTATATCTAGTATTTCTAGATTTCTAGATCTAGTATTTCTAGATTGTTGTGGCAATCTAGGAATGGGAGATTCCTCCCAGGACCTCAAAAACAAAATTAAGTCCAAGATCTAATCCTTTTCCCTCATTTTCATAATCTGAAGAGACAACAAAGACATTTATTCCCATCAGGCCAAAGGAGTCCTTTGGATAAAATTTAATAAATGACTTGCTACTGCCTAATAGTAGGCCTAAAAAGAGTATTCCATCAATGTATTTGGGTGGAAAGTCACAGACTTTCCAGTTCTAGATTAGGACACTCTGTTAAACTCCATCATTGATTGGCATAGGAAACAAAGGGCATTTTTCAATATTCTCTGCTCTTTCCTCATCTTATGAAATAAAAATAATTTGATCCACTCTCTGTGCCGATAAAAACTCACCAGTGAAGCAGAGTCTTTGAATTTCCCACTTCTTAAGAAAGACTCCTAGAAAAGTCCTTCCCTTTCTTTTGTTCTTCTCCTTCTTCCATCTATGAAACATAAGTGTGGTCTCTTTCTTTTATTTTATTCAATGTTAAAACATTTAAAGGTGCAAATTACATGAAGATCCCAGTTTTGGGGTTTCAGTTGGCATATCTGATCAAGCGTGGAACCCCTATTGGAACAGAGACTATTTGTCCTCAGAAGAGGCAGAATTTCTATGACCAAGAATAGTTACTAGAGTGGGTAATAATCTGCTATCGAAAGAATGTGTGTGAGAGTTTCAGAATCTTGCAGGACAAAAGAAATTGTTTACACACTAAAACCTCCAGTGTTACACATGACAAGGCATTACAGAATGTCATTGAAAAGCTCTACAATGTGATGGACAAGTGATATCAACTACGAGAAAATTTACCAACATAATAGTTTTTCTGTTTATATTCTGCCAACATTGGTTGCCAAATTTACCTAGACAGTTGTGTCAAACACATGCTACCCAATTATAACCCAGCTCCTGATATTCCATGACTAGGAAGTTTTTACATGAGAAACCTCATTGTTAGAGATCATTCTGAATTTGGATTTCCATAAACAGGAAAAAAAATAGTAATAAGTCACATAACAGCAAGTCACATCACTGGACAAGTGAAGCTGGTTTATGCAGTTCCTAGATTTTAGGAGGCTTATCCCTGTTTCTAAATGAAATGCTGCATTTGGAATGCAGCAAAATACTTGGAGAAGTAGGAGTTTATTTGCGGGGGGGGAGTGGGGGAATCTGGATTAGATTATATTTAAATGCTTTGAATTATATGCACATACCTGAGAGCCATATGACATCTGGGAGATGGCTTTCAGTTTTATAGCAGCATGCATGTTACTGCCTATTTCAGGTGGCGGTGGGTGGGAGATAAAACCAAACCAAATCTCAAATAAAGCAAAAACAAATCTCAAACAAAGCAAAAAACAAAACACCACAACACAATATTAATACTGGTGTTCTTTTCACAAAGAGATTTGTACCAATTTTCAGAGGATTGGGATACAACCTCAAGATATTTAAGTGAGGAAAATTATATCTATGTTATTTTCTTTTTCTAGTTTAGTTTACTTTTATTGTCATGCACCTCATACAACAAAATCAAACACCATCTTCAGTGCACATCATGACCCTTATCATGAAAATAAACACAAACACACACCCCTCACCCTTCACACACTGAACCGAAAATCCCTGACACTCCATCAACACTGCACTATACAGCAGAATTCAAAAGACCAATTGAAGATCCTGATAAAGACTCCAGCCAAATGATCAGCACAGTCTTTAAGCACTCGGCCAGAGATACCATCAGGACCGGCAGCCTTTCTAGGGTCCATAGCCCCCAGAATGCTCCTCAGCTCCTATTCCTCCACATGAGGTGGGGGCTACAGTTGGATGGTGGTTGTATTTTATCTGTCTCTGATGTCTCCACTTCAAACTGAGCAAATAAATTATTCAGTTCGTCTTCCAATGAAGCATTCCCCTCAGCAGGGATGACATTTGTTGGTTGATAGTTTATAATTTGTTGAATCCCTCGCCAAACCTGCCTCATGTTATTGCAATAAAAATTATCCTCAATCTTCTTCTTATACTCAGTCTTGGCCTTCCAAATACCTTTCTTCAGTTTAGCTCTGGCAACACTGTATCTTGCCCCATCACTGGATCTAAAGGCCTTGGTCCTGTCATGCAAGAAGCACTGGGCTTCCTTGGTCATCCAGAGATTCTGATTGAGATAGATCCTAATACATTTATGCATAGTGACAGTATTTGTGCAATGTTTGATATAGCACAAAACAGTTTCAGTGTGAACCTCTAAGTCAGGGTGGTAAAAGATGTCCCAATTTGTGTTCTTAAAACAATCCTGAAGTTGTTGGGAAGCATCTTCTGGCCAAGATTTCACTGTCTT
>BHFT01033139.1:0-20490 GCA_004320025.1 Laticauda laticaudata
CGAACGGATGGCAAGGTTTTTTGTCCGTTTTACATCCTCTTTGCATCCGTTGGTTCGGTGTGACATGGGCTTAACCATAAAAGTTAGATGGAGGACTTTGGACCAGTTACTCTCTCACACCCACTTAACAGGGTGTTATTGTGGAGAAAATAGGAGGAGGAAAATGTGGACAATATTTTTTTAAAAAATAATGGTGGGATATAAATAAACACAGTGCATTTCAAGAAATAACTAAATTTTAGGGATATGTTCTGCACTATCTTACCAAAGTCAACTGTGCTTATAATGATGATGATTTCTAATTTTTCATGCCAAATCTATACTTCTGGGTTAGATCCTCATGTTCTGTAATGTAAACATGATGGCACAGTGGTTAGGATGCAGTATTGCAGACTATCTCACTGCTCATTGCCAGGAGTTTAATCCTGATCAACTCAAAGTTGACTCAGTTTTCCATCCTTCTGAGATCAGTAAAATGAGGACCCAGATTGTTGGGGGCCATATTGCTGACTCTGTAAACTGCTGAGAGAGGGCTGTAAAGGCTTATGAAGTAGTATATAAGTCTAAATGCTATTGTTAATGAAAAACTAAAAGCTTAGACAAGCATTCCCCATTTACCATGTTATGCATACCATGATCTAAGTGTTTAATTTTGAATGTTTCATGAATACATTATCTAGCGTATTAGAAATACAATTAGTATAGAGCCGTGATGGTGAACCTATGGCACATGTGCCAGCACACGAGAGATCGCCTGGAAGAGCCCCAATGCACATGCGCATGCTCCCCCTGTCAGCCAGCTGATTGTTATCTGCCATGCATGCGCAGAGGCATTCAGCATGTGGGGGGTTGAGTAAGCATTTTCAGAGGCGTGTGGTGCAGGGGGCTCATGCATGCATATGCAGAGGTGCACAAGGGAATCACATGTGCATGCGCAGAAGATGGGAGATCCACGTGCACATTGCATCATGGGTGCAGGCACACAAGTGCACATGCGTGAGCACACTTTTGGCCCACAGTGTGGAAAAGGTTTGCCCTCACGGGTATAGAGCAATTAAATTGACTTTGTGAATGAAAAAAAACCCCACAACCAGATATTTTCCCCATATCTGTATCATTTTAGAGAGCTTGAAAATAATAACATATATGTATATTCTGATATATTTGGATAAATATGGTAATAATCGAGCCAACTCCATGTAACCAACAGCAGGCTAATAGTGATGTCTGCAAAAGAAAGTTCTCCAAGTAGAATGACCTTGTTTTTTCAGACTAAGGGCTATGCTTTCCATTATGTTTGTTGATGACCTTGATGTTGGCATTTGAATGTCAACTCATATTAAGTTTTATTCTAGACCTGCCTGCTTTCTTGCCCCAGTCTTGCCCTATTTTTAAAGCATGTTTCATAACAAACATAAAAGTCAAATATGACTCAGGAAAAAAATGCTATTCACCTCTGAAGTAGATTTTTCTTTTTCAACTACCTTTCCCTTGATCAAATACAAAATAATATGCTTCCTAAGATTATACATCATGTATTTTTATCATTTTCTCCATTTGTCACATTTGAAATTACCTGCCATAGCAAGTTTTAGAGAAGCTTTGAATTACATAAAGCCCTCCATTTCTTTAATTTTTATTTAGTTATTTAGTGTATCTGTGCACCAGTCTCACCAAATCACTTGAGGCAGCAAACAAATAAAAAAAAAAAGAATTAAAATAGTACAAAAATCAAAATAAGTAGCAGCCAAGAAGAAATTACAAATCATAGTAAGCAAATTAATCATGAAGAGGGTCATTACAATACAGATTGACACAAAACCAAGGCTTTAAGGGCTTATGAAATGCCAGCAGTGTTGAAGTCATTCTGATTTTTGGAAGGAAAGTATTCCATAAAACAGGCATTAAAGCAGAAAAGACATATCTTCTGGCCAACTCTAGCAGCATTATTTCACCAATGGGACCCAAAATATGCATTCCCAACCAGGTCGGATGAATAGAAACAATTGATAAGAGACAGCCCTTCAACGAACCTGGCCTAAAGCTATGAAAATATTTAAAAGGTGCACCTTGAACTGCAAACAGCACCTTGAAGTACACTGGAAATACAGCTCATGAAACAGATATATTAAAAGTTTTAGGTGGAATATAGCTAGCGATTAGCTAGCTAGTAGATTTCATGCTAAATGCATGAAATGTCTATTTTCTTAAGGCCCTGTCACACTGCCCAACGGATGCAAAACATTAGTAAAAAGGACACAACGGACGAGAAAAATGTTCCATCCTTGTTATTCCGCTCTCAAAGGGCAAAAATTTGCAAACGCAGAGCGATTACACATGGAAAGGAACGGACGCCGGGAGAGCAGAGCGCGAGTGGAAGCGGATGCGGAACGGAGCCTGCGGATGCAGCGGTATGAGAGCAGATGGCAGCATCCGCAAGGCTTCTGGGACCCAGCAAAGCGACGCAGAACGGTATAAACAGCGGATGCAAAGTGGACGCGGAACGGAATGAGGGCGATGATGCACAGCGGCATGCACAGCGGACATAAACGCGGATGCAAGCGGAAGCCTGCGGTATGCACAGCGGAAGCCTAACGGATGCCAGCGTTAATTGCGCATGTGGGGGGTGCATTGCGTAAGCCGCGGATATAAAGGGAAGCAGCTTCAGTAAGATGGTCCCATTCCGGAGAAAGACCTGCTTGCCGGACACTACTGACTGCCTGCCATGCCTTGCCTGCCCTCGCTGGCATCCTGCCTGCAAGCCCTTGCTGCAAGCCTTCCTGCACTTCCTGCCACGCCTGACCTCCAGCCTGCCTCCCAGCTCCTGGCCCAGCTCACTGCCAGCCTTGCTGTCTGCTGCCCTTCAGCCTCCCTGCAGCCAGTCTTGCCTGCCAGCCTTGGTGGCCTGCTGCCTGCCAGCTCTGCAGCTCCAGCCACGCAGCAACCCACACAACCATGGGAGAAGAGACAAGCAACACATGCCACCATCACTGGCAAGAGACAGGGCCACCTCCTGCCTCCTTCCTGACTCTGGGCTTTGGCTGGGGCTTCTGCTGCTGCTCTGCTTCTGGAGGAGTCTAGATATGCTGTTCTGGCGTGGTGCCTTCTGCTCGTGCTTACTCTGCTGATGCTGCTCTGCGGTGTGCTTCTGACTCCGGGATACTCTGCTGAAGCTGCTCCCGTGCGGCTGTGCTCTCCTGGTTGCATATCCCTGCTGAAGCTACTCCTCGTCCTGCCGTCCTGCTCGCTCCTGCTCGTACTCCTGGACATTGCTACGTCCTGGCACGTGCTTCTGGTCGTTTGCTCTTCTGCTCGCCCTGCTCGCATTGCTGCCTGGTCCCTGCTCCATGCTCCTAGGTCTGCTGGGGCTGTACTGGTGCTTACTCTGCTGCTGCTAGATCCTGTCCTGCTGGTCCTCTGCTGCTGCTGCTTGATGATTGATTTATGATGAAATTTATGATGATTCTCTGCTGGTGCGCTGCTGTGCTGGATGATGATGATGATTATAGTATCCTGCTGTGATGATTGATATGATAGATGATGAGATGATGATGATGAGTGATGATCCTGCTGGTGCTGCTGCTGCTGGTGTGTGGAGGAAGCAGCCCCCTACTACCTGGGAACCTCTGAATGAGGGCATCTGTCCTGCCAAAGGGAGGAAAGGATATGCTGGGACGGAGAGGAGGCAATAACCGCATTGAGGAGAACATGAGGATCGAGCTGCTGGAGTGGCTGAGGGAATGACTTATCTGTGGTGGAAGGGACAGCATCTCTACAGACAACAGCGAGCGAGCAGCTGCTTGGACAAGAAGCGGACAGTCTGGGTACACTTCAGAGGTGCTCCTCAGCTGTGGAAGCACATGCACCTGGTATGGGAAGCTGCATCTGAAGAAATCTTGGCCAGGCCACGGTTAAGCTGACGGACAGAGAGACCTACGTTCATGGCCAGGTGCAACTTCCTGGAGGTGAGATCCACCACTGAGGAGCACCAGCAGCCCCTCTCACTACCCTCTCTCTCCCGCAGCCTGCTGAGAGCCAGTCCTCTTCTGGCCGATAGTCAGCTCCTGTCTCCAGGTAGGTTTCTGTGGAGTGTTCCATGGCAGAGAACCCCGGACAGGTGTTTTAACCGTGGTGGAGCACATGGAAGACACCCTGGTACGGTGGGAGAAAGAAGATGCACGTCCACCACAGCCCTACCCACATCCACCCCCAGCTACACCTCCACAGAAAGACAGAGAGCCAGACCGGAGGGGCAGAGCCACACTGTCCTGCTGGAGATCAGGGACACCATCCGGAGCAGAATAGATCTCCTCTATCAGCTGGTCCACACCGACTCCTCATCCTCCAACTGCAAGCCCTTCCTCACGTATGTCAACCAGACCCTCACAGACATGGCGGAACCCCAGTACCAGGTGTGAAGGACCGGAACACCGAGCTGTTTCACAACCCTCCAGACCCAGAGGAACCTGCTCCCACCCAGTCTGCTCCTCCACCCCAGTGATGTCCCTCCCATTCCAAGGCTTTCCACAGGCCCTCACCTACCAGGGCTACACGCCTACCAGGAGGTACAGCAGCACAGGCAGCAGCCCTTCCCATCCAGGCACAGAGTCATCGGACGACACCGTTGCACCGGTTCCACTGATGCCACCAATGCCACCCACGACAACTGATGCCACTGACGCCAACGATGCCACCCACAACACTGATCCACCCACGACACTGATGCCACCAACGCCAGTCCTCACCCAGCTGCAGACCAGACAGCCCCACTACACTGCTCCTTCCTCCACCCCACAGCAAGCCCGCGCTCAGACATCTGTCATCGGTACTGGGGCTGACACCCCATGGCATGAGGAAGGAGCTCTCAACATCATGGGTCTGAGCCAGCTGTCCGAGAGCTTTCTCAACACACCGTTACCTGTTGTCCTCTCGGGCCAGGCACCCAGTGGGGATTCAGACCACACTCCAGCACCAGCCACCTCCCAGCACCTGGACCCTTCACCCCTGAGACTGGGCACACCTCCGAGTGACCAAGAGGAGTGCCAGAGACTGGCTGGCTGGCTACCTGTGGACTTATTTGGACACTTGACTTGGGTCATTATTCTTTTACAGCTTGTTGTTAATAAAGTCTATCTTTGATTCACACACTTGCTTCATTTCTTTTTTTAATAAAGTCTTGGTGGAAACTTTTAGAAATGGTTTAAGCCTTTGCATGCTTGTGGGATGGGTTAAGATAGCAGTGGGGTGGGCAGGATACCTTTGGGATGGGTAATAGCTGTGGGATGGGCAGGGATACCTGTCAGATGGCAGGGATACTTGGGATGGGTTAGGATATCTGTGGGATGGGTTAAGATAGCAGTGGATGGGCAGGGATACCTGTGGAATGGGCAGGGATACCTGTGGGATGGTAATAGCTGTGGGAGATAATAACCTCCAGTGCAAGCTAGTGGACTGTATGGTCCACCCTCCAGGTGCCACACCTATGGCCCTTTATTATCAATAATAATGTAATAATCATCCACACATGTCAACATAAAACAACTCGTTATTAAACACCCTGCTCATCGTAGGCCCACCCAACATACATGGCCCAATCTCATCAGTGCGATGAGACAGGCTGAAGGAAGCATCCATTAAGCATCTATCATCCTGTCTTGCCACTCCACCGCTCCAGCTGGGGAGTTGCACCGATGTTTCAGGAGTTGCGCTGCTTCTTCCCTTCACGTTAGGCTCTGTTGGGCCTTGCACATCCTGAGTGTGTACAGGTTTTCCCTTGCCTCCATTCCCCAGGCTCCATGTCCCCATTGCCTTCTTGGAGGTCCACGAGCATGTTCTGCAACACTGGGTAGCGGGTGCGCATGAGATTGTGCAGGATGCAGCAAGCTTCCACGATCCTCCTCATGGTGTGTGGGCGATGCCTGCATGGTGGTGAGAAGTACCTGGAACCTGTTAGCCAGGATGCCAAAGGCGTTCTCCACCACCCGCCTTGCCCTGAACAGCCTGTAGTTGAAGATCCTCTCTTCACGGAGGAGTCTGGAGGTGTAGGGCTTCATGAGGTAGGTTCTGAGGGAGAAGGCGTCATCCCCCACGATGAAGTAGGGCACATCTTGCGTGTTGTTGGGCAGGGGGTCTGGATCTGAATCTGGGAAGCCACTAGGTTGTGTTCCAGCCCCTCCTTGAGGTCACTGGCATTGTATACCTGGGCATCTGAACATGAGCCGTTGCCTGAAGCATCGATGTACATGAACTTGTAGTCAGCATCGACCATGGTGAAGAGGATGATGCTGAAGAAGCCCTTGTAGTTGAAATAAGTACCCGACCAAGCTGGCGCTTTGCAGGCCACGTGCTTGCCATCTATAGCTCCAACGGTGTCGGGAAGTTCCACCTCTGATACCGCTGCTCTGCAACTTTCTTCCATCCTTCTTCAGTGGTGGGGCACTGGAGGAGCTCCTCCAGGATTCTTCGATGATGGCCTGCACCACTTCTCTGACCACAATGCTGATGGTGTTGTGTGGCACCTTCAGCCGTACTGCATGCTCCTGTAGGTGGTCCCTGAGGCCAGGTGGCGCAGAGTAAGGGCCACCTTGAGGCCAGGTTCCAGGCTGGGCGCGAAGTTGGTGTTTGCCTTGGTCAACCTGGTTATCAGCCGCTGCACAACTTCGTCAAACATGGCTGGAGGCATCCTCATGAAGTTTGGAATGCACGAGTGTCTTCGTTCCGAGCTCCACCATCAGCTTGTTGTACAGTCCATACTCTGCTCTTCTCCCAATCCATCTTCGGACCCAGACGCTTCTTGGCGCCTCTTTTTCTTCCCATAGTAGAGTTCACAGAGCCTGTAGATGGCTTTGCACTGTTGCAGAGCGATGGTGGCTGCAAAAGGACTTTGGTCGATCCATGGTGGACATGACTAGATGCCTGGAAGAGGAAGAGTCAGATGAAGGCTGCAGAGGTCTGCACAGCTGGGCTGCTGGTCTGAAAGTGAGATCAAGATGAGGTGCTCCCCCTTTATAGGCAGTATAGGTTTCCACTATGTGTCCCTTTGCATCCTCTAGGCATCCTGTAGACATCCTTAATATCCAAGATAGGTCCCCTCTGCGAACGTTTTTTCCATTTTAAATGCTTTCTTTGTGAGCTGCATCTGCTTTCATCCTTCTCCATCCGTTCTGCATCCGTTCTGCATCTGTTCCGCGTCCGTCTGCTTCCTCCCTGCATCCATTTAGCGCTGGAGCGGATCAAGTTGGACGGATGCTACGAGGATGCCTAGCGGATATAGTGGATATGTAACGGATCAGAAACGGATGCTAACGGATGCCTAACGGATGCAGAACGGACGCATTGGATACATTTTCCGTGCAAAAGTTTGAGCAGCTGAAAACCCTCTGAGCGGATGAAACGTCAAAGACAGATGCTGACGGATAGAGGAAGCAAAACGTATGCAGTGAGTACAAAACGGAAGCATCGCATTAACCAACGGATGGCAAGTGTTTTTCTCCGTTTTACATCCTCTTTCCATCTGTTGGTGCAGTGTGACAGGGGCTTTAGACACAGTTTGAATATATATATATATTTCTATTTTCTCTTGGGTAAAACAGAGTGGGATAATTAAGCAATAGAAATAAATTATAGGTTAGATTGTGTAAAGTAATAGGTTTGAAGAGTTCTGTTTTGAAGTTTCAAATATTTCTTGTTGGTAAGCAAATTTAGCTCACTCTTCTCTTTACCTGACAGTTTAGAACCTAGCAACTGAAAGAAGTTCTTAATTTGGTTAGCATATCCTATGATTCTGATTGCAAACTTAGAAAATATTAACAATTAACATTTTAGATGTGTGTCTGTTTCAGCTTTATTTAAAAAAAAAATTCTTTCCAATCCATTTAGTTTATCACAATGCTTCCCTTTCATTGGGGTGAAAGGATAAACTGGGGGGAAATAGGGTTTTTTATTTTTTTTTCTGCTTCACTTAATAGAGATGTCAGCTCCTTTATGTTATCAGCCTACATGGCAAAAATCTGAATTAAAAATCCATGTTTTCCCCTGAACAAGGTTCATAAATAAAAAATATCACTGCAGAATCCAAATTCAGTAAGGGAGCTGCAGGAAATAGAGGCTTTCTATGTAATACTGTCAAGAATCACTGAAGCATAATAACTACATGCTGACATGCACATAGTTATTCTCATTTCAAGATATTCTCTTGCATTGTTAAATGTATCAATTGCTGGCAGACATCCATTGACAAGCGAGTTTGTTTCCAATCTTTTTGCAAAGAAAAAAAATCATCTTTTGATTATAGTACTGATAATGATTCATTAATCTCCTGAAGATAATGACTTTAAATATGCCGAGAATTCCTCATCAGTTGCAAAGACGGTGTTCATTCAGATCACAAATTAGCATATCTTAAAAGTATGACCTTGGTGAGGCTCTCCTTGTGAGGGGAATAATCAGTGAATATGAGGTTCTAGGTTCTGAAAAAAGTCTCAGTTTCAAGGGTTACTCATTTTATGTTCACCAAAGTTAGTCAGGTAATTTCCTTTATTGTAATTTCGATACAATCGAGAGAGTCCAGATATATTTCCCGAGAAGAGTCCTCCAGTCCTCTCCTGTCAACAGAATATCCTATGCCACCAGACTTGAAATTTAGGCTTAGACAACTTAGAACTAATCCACCTTTGATCCAACTTAAGCATAGTACATAAAATTATCCATTTCAATGTTCTACCCATCAATGACTACTTCAGCTTCAACCACAACAATACACAAACACACAATAGATATAAACTCAAGGTAAACCGCACCAAACTTGATTGCAGGAAATAAGACTTCAGCAATGGAGTGGTCAATGCCTGGAATACACTATCTGACTGTGGTTTCTTCTCCAAACCCAAAAAACTTTAACCTTAGACTGTCTACTGTTGACCTCACCCCATTCCTAAGAGGCCTGTAAGAGGTGTGCATAAGCCCACCAATGTGCCTATTGTCCCTGTTCTAATGTTCCCTTTTTATTCATATCAATTTCATGTATGTAGTTTATATTTATATTTGTTATCTAATACATGCTTGACAAACAAATAAATAAATAAAAATAAATACATACATAAATACTTGTAAGCCATATTATTTAGCAAAAATATCAGTCAATGTAGTGTTTATATTAGACCATGTCATAATATATGAAATTTCATTGCAACCTTAAGATGATTAAACTATTGTGAATTATTCTTCTTGAGACTGAAAAGAGAACTGAAATATGCTTTGCCTCCTCTCTCTGTACTGACACACCACTAGCCAATCACTGAGTATATAAAAAAAAAATACTACTGAGACCAAACAGGAAATCTCATACATTATACATTTATTTATTGATCACATTGTTAAATTTCTTTTTGGAACATAACAAACCAACTATAACATAAACTGGTTTGCATCTAGTGGGCAGAAAGAACAACACAAAAGGATACAAAGACAATCATGCTCATGGTTGAACAACCATTCTTGCTCAATCAGACCAGTGTTATTCAATCTTGTCCAAATGGATTAACAACTGTTTCAAAATGAGTCCCTTTACAGCCCTACCTGAAGATGCCAAGAATGGAAAACGGGATCTTTGAGATGAAAAACATGGTATTATTTTTGTCAGTGGATATTGGACCTTTTCATATGAATTTAGTTATAATGGCTCCCAATGAAATTGGAAAAACACCAATATTGTTCTGCCTCTCTCCCCACCATTTTCTCTATGCCTCAAAACAGATACGAATGAAAGGAGACTTTCCAGCCCTGATGTATTTCATGAAAATTCAAATTAATGTTCTCATTAATATTGGTCCTATCTGAGAGAAGTAAAAATTATCCCTGTAAAGAAAATTCTTTGTCTGTATATTTCTCTTCTGTATAACCTGAAAAACCTCTGGTGAAATATTAACAAAGACATTGTACTAAAAAGATAAAATCCATTAAGAACAGTCATATGAGGACCAGTGGTGGGATTCAAATATTTTTACCACTGGATCAGTGGGTGTGGCTTGGTGGGCATTCTAACTCACCTCTTGCAAGCCTGCATTCTCCCAGTCGCTTCAGCAGATGCCGTGCAGCACTCTTCTGTGCTGCGCAAAGCAGCTGCGCTTCAAATTCAGAAGATAAAGGTGAATATAGGAGCCAGGGTGGGCCCAACAGCAGAGCAGCGGAGAGAACTGGTTTGGTCTCCATTGCTCATCATGGCTACTGGCTCAGCAGAACCACGTCGAACCGGTAGAATACCACCACTGATACTGACCAAGCTTAGGACACCAGTTAGTGCAAACAATGTCAGGATGTAGCAACTGTTAACCAAATGTTAAGTAAATGATTAATTGTTAAGCATGTTACTATGGGGATAGACTGTGAATCCAGGTATCATCCTAGAATCTTCTGGTGCTAATTTGACCAATGGGATAATGAGGAAGGTGGGAGATTTGGGATTCTTGAAGTGTATAAAACTCCGTAAATCATTTGTCTCATTGCCCTTTGTGCTTCGACCCAGAAGAGGACAACGTGCCAGTCTTTGCAAATGTCAATAAAGCTCTTGAAATTGTTCATGGAGTCTCTTGTTGATTCAGCTGAGAATCTGTAATCTCACATGTCCCTCTCTCCCCACCATTCTCTTTCACTTTTTCCACTTTTTCTTTCCAAAACATTGTATGTGTAGAATAAAAGGTAGTAGAATACAATAGCCAATATAATGAACTATTATCCACTTAAGTTTCAGCAGTGCCTCTTAAACACTGTATATGTTGATCCCACCACTGGCCAAAACTAAATTATTTCTAAAAGAAGTAAAACAGCATTGCACAAAACTATCCAGATAATTATTTCATGCCACTGAAAACAAAAAGCATGTCTTCCAAACAAGGATCTTCTGGAACTAATAATTTGATCTATTGGACATGAATTGGATCAATAAGGAATGTAAAACACACATGTGGAACAGATATTTAAACTTTATCTATTGGAAATGAGCTACATTTATTTTGTGTTTCATGCTCATTTATCTATGTAAAATAGAGGCAGTGTTTTTATCTCATTATTCCACTAGACTTACTATTATGTGTCTTGATGCACTTTCTGGCCTCCTGCTCCTTTCAAAGGAGATGGATGTTTTCAAATCCTGTAGTTAGTTTGATTGGAGGGCATTCCTTTGCCTGTTATCGATTTCTGGATTTCAAGTTTATCTGTGGGGTCATGCAACACTCTTTTAATACTGTGTTAGCAATCACCTGTCTTATGGAAGAATGAAGATAGTGAATACTAGAAACAGCCAGTCTTGTCCTCTTTCCAAGCCAGGTTTTATTGTGATCATATAATATACATTTCAATCTTGACAGGAGTACTAGACAGAGAATGGGCTACCAAAAATGTCAGCTTTGGAAGCTATATGAACACCAGAAGCTTCCATACTGCCACATTCCTGTACCTGGGAAATTGGGAGGGGGAATTTCATGGAGCGTATATAGTTATACATAATAGCATTCTTCTTTTCGGTCAAGGTCAGAAAATGAGGTTTCCTGCATCTGTATGAGGAGTGATTTAAGGGATGTCTCAAGTTGGGATGGATCGTGATTGGACAATGTGATGAACTGATGGGTGCAGAGGTCAGATTTGGGTTTTTTAATTACTGAGGGAAAACCTAGAACTCTCAGATTCAAGTTTGCCCAGATGTGCCAGTATGACAACGCTAATATAATGGGACTTTGAGAAAATGCTTGTCTCAGAGTTTTTGGTTAGAGTTTGGTTTTGCTGGAATGCTGACAAAAAGTTTGGAAAAAAAATATGCATCCCATGTTTATTAGCAACCTAGCGAGTTGTAAAGATGGGCTAATTCAGGGGTATCAAACTTATGATGACATGTCATCATGTGATGTATCACAACTTTTTTCCCCTTTACTAAATAGGGGGTGGGCATGGCCAGTGCATGACACATCCAGTCCATGGGCCACAAGTTTTATATCCCTTGGCTAACCCATCTGGGTTTGAGAGAGGATTTTCCCAAGATTAAGAATCTGATAAGGGATTCCTTACAAAGATGAGAAATGACACATCTTTTTAAAATCCATAGCAAAGTTATGTTCTTAACATTCTTGCCTGATATACAACAGAATAAATGAATCACTATATCAGTGAGATGTGCTGCATAAAAAATAAGTAAATAAATAAATTTAATAAATCATTTTTGGATCTTCTCCCCAAGCTGTGTCTATGCTATCTTTTTCTCTTTTGCTTCCTTGTCCAACCTTATCAAGAAATACTGCAAGATAGGATGGCAATAATAAGACAGGCACATGCTTCTTTATCTCCTTTTTTTTTTTAAAAAAATGTTCCTTAGAAAATTTGTATTCCCAGGANCCCAGGACAAGGACTCTAAATGATACAGCTTCCTTTATGTAGGAAATGACAATTCCACAATCCTATGCCTATTGTATCCCAAGAAAGAAAATCAAAGAAGTGGAAGAAGGCTTCAAAACAATTCTTTTAATTTTTGTTGCAGTCATCTCCAAATAAAGCAAAGAAATGGGAAGCAGATTATAGTTATGGCAAATTGTTTCTCACTGCCTTGGACTACAAAAGTGGAGGAACAGAACTCAGTCCAAAACAAAATAGATTATCTGGGCATATGTACATCATGAATCTGCCACAACTCCAGTTTCTCTAGTTAAGCAGGAACAATTCCTAGTTAAGCAGGAACCATTAACAATGGTTAATTTGTTGTCAGCTCGGCCTTATAATTAGTTTTGAAATATCACCACTGAGTGGCACCTAAAATGGCAAAAGGAGAATTTGAACCTTGGTCTTGGGGAGGGGGGACTTAGGAAGAAATAATAAGAATGACTGAGTTTATTAGAACAAGGCAAAAATACACTCATTAGTCACCCTGATCTTGGCCTTGCATCTACCAGCCTCTCACGAGCACTTAATCTGCTGTTATTGTCAATACACATCTGCCATGGGCAAAAGGTGTATACAGACCTTGTCATACTTAGAGCACTTCCATTGAAATAAATGGAACATAGGCTAATCACATCTAACTTAACCTATTAATTCCACTTTGAAATGAACTCTATATTAAGTATGTTAAGAAGTGGCAGTTCCTATGCAATTGTGCCCAATTGCAGAAAAATTAAGCAGGATTATTGGTACTCACATAGAAAACCATTGGTAAATCCCAGAGTTGCAGGCTTTGGCAGTAGAGTTGGGGGAAAAACACTCTGGAAGGAGAAACTGTAATGGAATAGCAGTTAGAATGCAGTACTTGCAAGTTACTCTTGCTGACTGACTGCTGTCAGCCATTCTGGCTGGTTGACTCAGCCTTCCATCCTTCCAAGGTCAGTAAAATGAGGATCCAGATTGTTGGGGGCAATATGATGACTCTGTAAACTGCTTAGAGAGGGCTGTAAAGCACAGCAAAGTGGTATATAAGTCTAAGTGCTATTGCTATTTCCATGAAAACAACATGGATACTTATCTATAGTTATTAGAAGCTGAACTTCATTGGAAGACATTAACACATTAATCAAGAAAGGAAAAGATCTGATAAGAAAAAAGTGGGGTTTTTTTTCCTCATAGGAATAGAGCAATTGAAGTCTTTTCATTTTTCAGAACCTAGTATAAAAACCAGTCATATACTCGTAAGATCATAAAAACCAGACATCTACCAGTATGATATCAGATTTTAAATGTTTCAAACAGGTAAAAACCTCTACAAATAAATTTAAAACCATGGTAAGGGTCATGCCCTAGAGAGATATGTGCACACTGACATCTGAGATGTTATTTCAGATAGAAAAACCATAGGAGCATAGGATTCTATAAAAGAGGTAGGAAAGATCAAATCATGAAAACCAAGTGACAAAAAGGAAATGAACTTTAGTGAATGAAATACTTTCCTGGGTTTTTTTTTCTCTTTCTTTCTTCTTCTTTTCTTTAAAAATGTTTCACTTCTCATCCAAAAAGCTTCTTCAGTTCTGAACCAAAGAAGTTTTTTGGGTGAGAAGTGAAAAGTTTGTACAAAAATACAATTCTTTGGGTTCATAATTCATGACAACTGTTGATGCAATCTTGTCTAAAACCATGATTTGTCTGCGGGTAGGAGAATTATATATATATATTTTTGCACAGAGATAGACAAGGTACAGCCTCAAAATTCCCTTTCTTTGGCAACACAAACTCTTCTGAACTTTTAGCAATCTATATTATTGTAAAGTCTACCCTTTCCTCATTTCTTGTCTTACCAAATGCAAAGGCCATTTATAAACACAAAGTTAAAATTAGCAGACTTAGAGAAACAGAAAAGCAATTTTCTTACACTCTCTTCAATAAATAATTACACTGAATGAAAATCCAGAAAATAAAGTTGAACATCTAATCTACAACTAGGTAGTCTCCAATAGACAATCACAGCATATAAATTGAACTAGAAAAGACCAGTAGGAGAATTTTGGGAAACTAATCAAATTTGGCATGCACATGTTATTGAAAGAAGTCAGTTGCTTCCTATCCCAGTTGAAATATTCTTCATTAAACACTGAAAACACAGCCTTTTATACTGAAAGCAATTGGACACTTTATGGCCTTAGTGTTGTCTCCACCATTGCTATTCCAATAATATCAAAACAATGAGGAAAAGGAAAGAAGACAATAAATAAAAATCCATCAGGGATGACAAAGATTGTTTCCATCCAACATAAGAAAACATTTTTAGACACTGAAAATTGTAACCAAAGAAACTCTAAACAATGATCTGTGAGCTTGGCATCCTTCAGAAGATGCTTCTGAGTAGCTATAGAAAATGAGAAGTCTGATTTTTCCCATGTTTGGAGCCCTCCCTCCCCGTTCCCCTGAAAAGCAAGATTCATTGAGCTTCAAATGACCCTCATAGCGATTTATGGACAGCTTGTCTTCCAAGTTTTGTATTCTACTTAGATTTGTAGATTCTGTACTCTCTGAAACAAGAAAAAAACTGGTGTGTGTGTATCTTTTTACCTGCTGAACTGTTTGATTTTTTTTAAAAAAAATATTGATTAATGTATTAATTATGTGCCATCAAGTCAGAGTCAACTCTTAATAACTTCCTGGTCTTTCAGGTCTTCTAACAGTGCTCCCATCACCATTGTACTTGAGTCCATCCACCTTGCTGTTAATCATCCTCTTCTTCTCTTTCCTTCCACCTTTTCTAGGATCAGAGCCTTTTCCAGAGAACTAGGTCCTCACATTAAATGCTCAAAGTAGGTTCAGCCTTGTAATCTGTGCCTTAATATAGTAAAAGAAAAATGAGATTTTTTAAAAAATCTAGAAAACCACATTATCAAAAGAGAACATAAGGACCCTTCCCTTCCCTCCCCTTCCCCCCTTCTCTTAAATCATCAGCATTATAATCATTTTCACAATGGGACCAATGTAATCAGTTTTCTGTATGTGTTTCCAAGTCACTGCTTTTGCATTTATTACTTCACACATTATGAAAAACAACTCTTTGAAAGTAGCTGTGGGCTGAATGAGAAACATATGTGAATTGCTCTTAGGTTCAGCTGTATAGCATTTCAACTGCAAAAAAAGCTGAGCTTGTCACAATTTTCTTCCCGGAAAACAAATAAATAAATAAAACACAATACAGAAAATATGCAAAGCTTTGCATCCCTCAAGGAAGAAATCAACCTAACAGCATTTTCTGCCTCATTTTTAATCGGATTGCTTTCTTAACTGTAGGCATTTAGCCATTTCTTTTCAATGCAATAATTCAGTGCCTCAAAAGTTACATTTAAAATAATTTCAAAAGAGTGGAAGTCCCATTATAAATGTGCCCATAGAAATATATTTGACATTATTTTATAGGATATAGTGGTTATTAACTATGAAAAAGAATGCAATGACATACAATTAGAATGAAGGGGGAATTGCAGGTAGAGAGGGGAGTATGTTTTTAATTGTTGTTATTTAAGGCTATGTATGCTGAGGGGAATGTGGCAGTACAATCTTCACATTTTCAGAGGAAATATTTAATTATTTTTTATTTGAAGCTGGGATGGGATAAGGAAAATAGATTTATTAAACCTAGTGAAGCTTACCACATCACTGAATTTCTGCATTTTGCTGCTGAATTGTTTTTGCATGTTCTAGTTGACTTTGGAGACTACAATTTGGGTTGACCACTGCAAGTTGCTTCCTATACTTCTGTAAGAGCAGCTCTGTAATTTTCACTGGATGCTGCTTAAGACAACGTCCTAGTGAGTTTTGAAGGACTTATTGATATTTTATGAAATAGAATTAGATGAACAAGCTTGGGATGCAGTCAGTGAAGCAAATAAGAATAGAAACCTTTCTTTGTTTGTAAAATTTATTTCTCATCCTTCTCGCATACAATTTTCATGCTTTCAGAATAAAAAATATTGAAAAAAACATTAAAATCATACATGATAAAAGCACAGCAAATAAAAATATTGATAGATAAAAATAAAATCAAGGAGACAAGATGGCAAAGTAGGAAACCAGAAACATGGGAGTGGGAGATGGGGATGGCGTTGAATTTTAACCAGTCAGCCATCTTCAGTATAAAGCTCTCCCACTGAGTCACAAGTTTATTTGACAGAACAAGTCTGTGAAATACTCATTAACAAACCAAAATTGTTGAGCTACAGCTTTTGGGTTCAAAATCCCTATGAACATTTTCATCTTTGTTTATATGTGTTTTTCTGTTTATGCATCTGTATGTCCCAAAGGTGTTTTTTCAAGAGGCAACTGGATTTTTTTTTGTTTTTCTTTGAAGATGTTTTACTTCTCATCCAAGAAGCTTCATCAGCTCTGACTGGATGGTGGAGAATGGACGAATTTATACTCCTTGCAGGCAGCTGATTATTTGCATTCTTTTAAGGCTAGGTCCAACTGACCGATGGATGCAAAACGTATGAATAAAGGACACAGCGGACGAGCAAAATTTCGGGGGTGGCTCCATCTGTTGTCATCCGCTCCAAAAGTGTGAAATTTGCATTAAACAGAATGGAAAAGAACGGAAAAAAACGGAACGTGGGTAGATGTAGTGGGGATGTTAAACAATGTTCATAGGAAGCCTTAGCAGATGACAGCGGAGGAAGAGCAGATGACACATCGAGTGTGTCGCTGGGAGAAGAAGGGAAAGGGGATTAGGAAAATCGGGGAGAACTGGGGGGGGTGGGGGAGAATTGCAAAGTAGACCGCATAGCAGAAGGGGCAGATGCATAGCAGATGAAGGGATGCATCACGGCGCCTATAGGAAACAAGCGGATTGCCGCACAGATTGTATATCGAAGCAAAGTGTTCACTGTGCATGCGGGGAATATGAATTGCCGTCAGCTCCGCAGATATAAAAGGATGCAGCACGCATGCAGTCAGCATACGGGAAATACGTGCTGCAACATACATCTAAACAGGAACACTGGTTCGTCATCAGGCAGGAAAAGGAAGCCGGTGCCTACTCGTTCAAGCCCTGGCAAAGAAGGACAGAACCAGCATCCCACCCCCTGGCACTGACTCTGAACCTGCTGCTGCTGCTGCTGCTGCGGTGGACCAGCCCAAGGTTCCTTCATAAAGCCCTGCGGCTGAAGGTCCTGCTGCTGAAGCCCTGAAGGCCCTGCTTGCTCCAGCCCCTGAAGGCCCTGCTGCTCAAGCTCCTGAGCCCTGCTGAGCCCTGCCAGTAGGAGGAAGAGGCAGGGAAGGAGAAGGAGAGAGGAAACAGATTACGCCATTTCTGAGGAAGCATGAGGATGAGGGTGCTGGCATGGCTGAGGGAGAACGAGTTACCTCTGAAGAAAAGGGCCAATACTGTATCGGGAATACCAAGAAAAAAACAGGCAGCTTGGAGAGACAAGGAAGAGAGCCTGGGTATACTGAAGAAGTACTCCTGGGATGGTGGTAAGCACATGCACACCTCGTATGGCAAGCTTACACCCTCAAGAAATCCGGGCAGGCCGCTGTCAAGCTCACTGACTGGGAAATGTATGTCATGGCCAAGGTATAGTTTCCTGGGAGATCCGCCACCGAGGAGCAAGCCCCTTTGTACAACCCTCTCCCGTCAGACAGCCCACAGACAGCCAGTCCTCTCCAGCCCAGAATCAGCTACCCTGTCCAGCAGGGTGACTTCAGAGGACCCCAAGGCAGAGACCTCCTTGGACAACTGCCACTCCCCATGCCAGCAGACTTGGAGGATCCCATGGGGGATGGACGCCCTGCTTTCACAAATGGAGGAAGAAGCAACACCACCGAGGCCAACACCACTCCCACCCCCACCCCCAGTCCAGAGGATTCAGGCAAGAGAGGCGGATTGACTGAGAGGACCAGAACACAGTGTGCTGTTGGAGATCAGGGACCACAATGAAGACCAGCACAAACTTCTCTTGCAAGCTGGTCCACTTGGACAGAACATCCTCAGGCCGAACACCCTTCAATCACCTATGTTGAGCCAGACCCTGAGGGACCTGCCTGAGGCCCTAGTACCAGGTATGAAGCAGAAGATCACAGCATTTCTGCAACAAACCCTCCAAGGCCCAGGCTGAAGCTGCTTCCTCCTACCCAGTCAGGTCTGCCTCCTCCACCCCAGGCGATTTTGTCACAGCCCTTCCATGGCTTTTAACAGCCCCTCACCTACCAAGGCTACAACTACTAGGCTTCCACAGCAAAAATCAGAATCTTCCCAGTCCGCCAGCTTCATAGATGCCACAGATGCCACTCCTCATCCAAAGCTTGCAGGACCAGACAGCCCCACTACACTCCTCCTTCCTCCACCCCACAGCCAAGCCGTCAATGGACAATCTGTCATCGTATTGGGCCGGACATCTCAAGTCCTGATGAGAGGCCTCTCACCTCATGGGGACTGAGTCAACTCTTCGGACAGCTTCCTGAACACATCATCCCGCTGCTGTACCCTCAGGGCCCAAGCAGCCCCAAATGGTGCCTGCAAACCAGCACTCAAGCCACAACTTACCTTCCGCCAGTCCCTGCTGCTTAACAGCTTGAGACCATGACAATGGACTCAGGAGTACTTCAGGAAATAGTCTCAGAGACTGAGTTGTTTACTTGTTTAAGTTTATCGTTTGCTTAAGGACACTTTATTGGTTCAAATTTTGCTTAATTTGAATAAGTCATAAAGTTTACGCTAAGAAAGTGATACAAGGGTTATATTGCTTTAGACACTTGTATTCATTTTTTTACTTAAATAAAGTGTGTTGGTGAAAACTTTGAAAAAATGGTTTAAGCTTTTGCTTGCTTGTGGGGACAAGATAAGGATAGTTTGTGGATAGATAAACCTCCAGTGCAAGCATAGGAGGACTGTATGGTCCACCATCCCAAGCATCCAGATTGATTTTCTCCCCTTTTTAGTAGAAGAAATATTGGTTGATCCACTGTGTGGGGGCTTCTACATTACTCAGACATATGAACATCCCTAAATATACGAGATACATCCAGATACAAACATTTTGTCCATTTTAATCCTTTATATATGTGACATGTATACGTTACATTCTTTCTGATTTCCGTGCTACTAAACGCTGTGTAGACGTTCCATGTACCTTTTTGTTTCCTCCCTCGTTCCGTTTTCAGCTGCAGGGGGGGGGGGAAGGGGGGATGTTATGAGGGGATGGCCAGAGATTGCAGAGAGGATACAGCTGGAACGGTTAACGGGATGATAACGACATAGAACTTTGTTTGCCCGTATATGTCCCGGATGTTACATCGTAACGCGGTGGAAAGTTCATTTCTCTCATAAAAAAGTTTAGATTGCAGCTTCAAGACTTCTTTGGTAAGTGGATGAAATCTCCATGGACGGATGCATTGAGGGGATAGAGCGTATGAACACGATATTGCAGCTTGATACACAAATTGGATGCATAGCTTTTTCCAATGGATGGCAAGCTTTTTTTTAATGTTTTACATCTCTTTGCATCCGTAAGTTGCAGTGGGACCGGGGCTTTAGCAAGTCATTAGGCCACCTGTAGATTTATTCTGTGTCCTCAGGGTCACCATGAGTCATGAAAAGTTTGTGGATCTTCTGGACTGTGAAAACATTGTGTATAGACTGGAGATAGATTATGTTCATATCCCCCCCCCTCGTGTTGAGAGAGGACTTGTTCAATTTTGAGAGCAATTGATTCCCTCTTTCAAACCAATGGATCCTCTCTGTCCAAAATGTGGACTTTGCTTTCTCAAAAGAGTGGATTTTCCCTTTTAAAATCCAGATGAATTACTGAATGCTGGTTACAATCTTTACAAGGCCACTTCTTTTGAAGATCCACATTTTGGATGGAAGGACCACTGAATTTTGGAAAGAGGCTTTTTCAAAATTCACAGAAGGGGAGGGATAACAACATATTCTATCTCTCTTAGTCTACAACCAGTGCCTTCTTGTCTGTCAGTCCCAAGAAATGGAAGTATAAGGACCCTCAACATACACACCATTATTTTTGCATACTGATAACTTGCGGATCTCGT
>BHFT01033141.1:3248-25529 GCA_004320025.1 Laticauda laticaudata
AGAGAGAGAGAGAGAGAGAGACAGAGATTTCATTCTTTCTCTCTGTTTATCTATCTATCTATCTATCTATCTATCTATCTATCTATCTATCTATCTAATTATATAGCAAAAGCAAAAAGAGGATTTTTTGGTGTGGAAATGGTTGGGGTGTATGGGAAGGAGGGCTCTAGAGGTGTTTGTAGATGGTTGTCAACTTACAACCACAGTGAAGAGTCAAATTTCCCTTGTTAAGTGAGATGGTTGTTGAATGAGTCATACCCAATTTTACTACCTTTTTTTTGCCCTGGTTGTTACGTGAAACACTGCAGTTGTTAAGTGAATCGTGAGGTCATTCAGCAAATTGAGCATCCTCCATTGACTCTGCTTGTTAGAAGCTGATTGGGAAGGTTGCAAATGGCAATTACATGACACTTTCCTTCCTTCCTTCCTCCCTCCCTCCCTCCCTCTTTCATTCTTTCTTTCTCCCTCCCTCCCTCTTTCCTTCCTTTCTCTGTCTTCCCTTCTTTCTCTTTCTTTTTTGTTTCCTTTGTTTTCCTTCCTTCCTTCCTCTTTATTTTTTTCTCTGTTTCCTTTTCTTCTTTCCTTTCTCTGTTTCTTTCCTTCCTTCCCTCCCTTCCTCTTTTCTTTCTTTCTTTCTTTCTTTCTTTCTTTCTTTCTTTCTTTCTTTCTTTCTTTCTTTCTTTCTTTCTTTCTTTCTTTCTTTCTTTCTTTCTTTCTTTCTTTCTTTCTTTCTTGATGCCCATCTCACCCCCACATGGCTCTGGGCAGCTTACAACATGATCAAAATGGCAAAACAATAAATATGACCTTAAAGTATACAGAGAAATAGCTCAGATGTGGGGGTTATACAATGGACCAGAAGTGGGATCTTCTATTTAATGTATTTAAACTGATTGATTTATGACTTTATATATCTCCATCTCACCAGGTAACTGGCTAGTTTAAAACTGCATATTAATATGATACAAACATCTGAATAAAATAATATAAATCTGAATAAAAACACTGATCAAAGGCAGAGTTAAGAACCAGTTAAAACTTTAAAGTTAAAGGTGAATATCAAAGTTAATTCTCATGTGCATTGCAAATAACTCATCGGCTGTGGCCCTTTTCCTAAAAGGTGACCTGAGATTCTAGTTCTCATGGTTTCTAAGTAAAAGAAGAGCATAGCTAGGAATCTGGAAAGCAGGTCTGTTCCTTACTGATCCCTCCCACTTCAGTGTGATGAGCTTTCCAGCTGTGGTTTCAAAAACTAAAAATGTTCAGGGTCAGCATTTCCTAGATAAACTGGCATTACATCTGACATTTTTTAAAAAATGCAAAGCCTTTAATTCAAGGAAGAAACTCCTCAATTCTTCTTTTTCTGATCGAGAAAGAGAAACGCAGCCGGGAGGTGCCCAGATGGCAGGAAAAACAGCCTCAGTTGCCAAGTGGGGGTTGCACGCCACTCATCCCTCCCCCCCCCCAGCCTTTCTCTCCATGGAGGAGAGCCTGTTTCCTTCCTTCTTTTCTTTCTTTCTTTCTTTCTTTCTTTCTTCCCCTCTTTTTCTTTTTTCTCCCTCCCTCCCTTTTTCTTTCCCTTTATTTGCTCTCTCTCTTTCTTTCAATATTTTCTTCTTTCCTTCCTTCCTTTCTTCCCCTTTCTTTTCTTCCTCTCTCCCTCCCTTTTCTCCTCTCTCCCTCCCTCCCTCCCACTTTCTTTCCCTTTATTTGCTCTTTTTCTTTCTTCCTCTTTCTTTCTTTCTTTCTTTCTTTCTTTCTTTCTTTCTTTCTTTTTCCTTCAATATTTTCTTATTCCCTTCCTCTCTTTCCTTCCTTCCTTTCTTTTTTCTTTTCTTTTTCTTTTTTCTTTCTTTCTCATCTCTTTTTCTTTTTTCCTTTAGCTATGTCTCTCTCTTTTCTTTTTCATCTATCTGTCTTTCATCTTTCATTCTGACTCTTTGCTTCTCTCTTTCTCTTGACTTATTTCTTTTCCTTCCTTCCCTTCTCTTCTCTCTCACTTGCTCTCACTAACAAACACATCACTAACAAAACAACCTACAATAAGCATTTCTCGAAGTTGTAAGCCAGCTTAGAAGATAACGCTGTGCATAAAAGAACCCACATTTTAGCACAAATTTAAATATGAAGTTACAGTCCAAGAAGGATTTCCAATTAAATTTAAATTCTACAACAGATTTGATTTTTAAATACAACATTATTCTGGGCAACGAAGTGTACTCCCACAGTTTGGTGAGCCATTCTTCCGAAGAAAATGTTAAAAGGTCTTTTCCAATAAAAAGCATACGGTATTGCTTCCCCCCACCCCACCCCACCATAGATGTGGTATGCATTTTCTTTGCATTTTGAGTTTCCTGCAAACAGCTTTTCATGCATTACGGTTTGCATTAACCACCGATTTGCCCTTCTTCTTATGCTCTGGGGACAGTCTGCCAGTCAACTGGCCTAGCTAAAAAATGGAATAAGAAATCAAAGCAACATCTTCGGTTTTGCAGTGTTGTTTCAGTTGTGACTGTGAATACAGAATGGAAAGTTCTCTCAAACAACCCTTATTGTCTGAATTTTTACTCTTTGCCATTTCTGGCCCGAGGGCAGATCAGGGTTTCTCCACCTCAGGAACTTGAAGATGTGTGAACCTCAACTCCCAGAATTCCCCAGCCAGCATGGACTTCAATTCCTAGTATTCCTCAGAATGGCAGGCTGGAGAACTCTGGAAATTGAAATTCACATGTCCTAAAGTTGCGAAGATTGGACATCTCTGAGAGAGAGGAAGAGGGAGGGAGAGATAGACATAGACAGATAGACAAACACAGAGAGATAAATAGATATAGATGTAGAGAGAGAGAGAGAGATAGATAGATAGATAGATAGATAGATAGATAGATAGATATAGAGAAATAAATAGATGATATATATATAGAGAGAAAGAGGTAGAGAGAGAAGAAAAATAGACATAGAGAAATAAATAGATGTAGAGATAGACAGACAGACAGATATAGAGAAATAAATAGATGATAAAGAGAGAAAGAGGCAAAGAGAGAAGAGAAATAGACATAAATAGACGTAGAGATAGATAGACAGACAGATATAGAGAAATAGATGATAGAAAGGTAGAGGAAGATAAATAGATGTAGATAGAGACAGAGATAGACATATAAATAGAGAGAGAGAGAAATAGATGATAGATATTAGATGGATGGATGGATAGATAGATAGATGGATGACAGGAAGGAAGGAAGGAGCTGGGCAAACCAACCCCTTACGTTTTCCTACTGTGCCACATCCCATTTTCTGAACAGCTTTGCTGGCTGGGGAATTCTTGCAAGTTGAAGTCCATGCAGCTTAAATTTTCCAAAGTTGAGAAAATCTGATATACAGGCCACCCTTGACTTACGACCACAATTATTAAGCTCCAAATTTCCATTGCTAAGCAAGGCAGTGGTTAAGTGACTTTTGACCCGTTCTGCCACCTGTTTGCCACTCTTGTTAAACGAATCGCTGCCATTCTTATGTAAATCGCTCGGTCCTTAAGCGAATCTGGCCTTCCCCGTTGACTTTTGCTTGTCGGGTGTTGTCTGAGAAGGTTACAGATGGCAATCAGAGTTCAGTAGCGAATTCCCTCAGCTGGAGTAGATCCTTCTGCGATGTCACAGAAGCTCAACCAATCCAGTTGTGGCTTCCCCGGTGTTTGATTCTGGCTACGTATAATAACCACAAAAGCAGTCTCCGTCTTATACAATTCTGGCTTCGTCTAATGGCCACAGAAACATTCTTTGTGGCCCAAAGCAGAAGGAGATCCAATTCCATTTTGGTAGGATTTATTCGAAGCTATGGCAGGGTGGATTTGATTTAAATCAAGTCCATTTCAGTCACAATTTCAATCACGACTTAAATCACTAGTAAAATAGCTTGATTTAAATCCTAATTTTGAAAGAGCAACTGTCATCTCAGTCCCACAGCGGCTCCTCCTCTGACCCGCTGTTGACTCACCGACAGTCCCATTCACTTCAATGGGACAGATGGTGATGCTTCACAGATTAACAGAGTTAGAAGGGAACTTGTAGGTCATATCTAGTCCAACCCCCTCCCCGATGCGGCAGTGGACACAACAAGGTGAGGGACGTGGCGGGCAGCTGGTGAGTGGAGACTCAGAATTACGTGTCTCAGAATCAGCTTCCTGTCAGGATTCCGGCAGTTGCCCCAATTAAAATCATGAGCCTCGAGCCAAGCTTCAAAAACTTCAAAGGATTTATTAGGAGCAAACATATCGGCATGACCTGCATGAAGCAAATTCTGAGCTGCGTAATTCACTATCACCCTTGACCAGGGGTGGGATTCTACCTGGTCGGACTGGTTCTATAGAACTGGTTGTTATGATTCTGTGCAGTTTGGAGAACCGGCAAATCGCACCATTGGCTGGCCCTGCGCCACCCCCATCCACTCACTTCTTACCTGGCATGCACATCATCCAACTTGCCTGCATTGTGCCTTTGCCTAATTTTTGGTAAGTTTTTATTTTTTCCTTTTTTTCCCTCCGACCATCAGCTGTTCTGACTATCAGCTGTGCCGGGAGATTTAGATTAGTTAGAAAGCAGGAAATTGTTGGCTTTTTTTGTTTTCTAGCTAATCTAAAAGCAGTGCTGAACCTTCCTTAGGACTGAAGCTTCTATTTTTCAGTGCAGACTCAGGTAGCAGATTGCAGAAAGGTAGATCTCTAAGTGAATCTGTGATTCTGTGAGCGACTCAATCTGCCTGCCTGATTTTGGGTAAAAGTTGCTCTTTTTAAAAAATAAAAAAATCAATATTTACAGAAATATTTACAATATTTACATACAAGCAATGCCCAGCTAGTTACGTGACCACCAAGCCATGCCCTTCCAGCAAGCCATGCCCACCCAATCACATGACCGTGAAGCCACACCCGTGAATTAGGCCACGCCCACAGAACTGGTTAAGAAATTTTAATCCCACCCTTGCCCTTGACCCTGGTTTGTCCCCACCCCTCTGGGTGCATCATAATTCATATTCTCCAACAAAACATGTTCATAGCCAAGAGTTATCAATCACATTCTCCAATTAGAGATTTGAGTGGCAGAAATTCCAGTAGCTGAGTTACAATCTTTGCAAGATAAGAATGGAATGCACTTTCAGTTCCAAACTGCTTCACTGCTCTTTTAAATTTCTCTCCCCCCCACACACACTTTTCATGGCAACTCTAAAACATGCATAGAAATGTTTTATGAGTTGACAACAGGTGCTGTCATGACGAATCCAAAATGACAGGTGCTCTTTAATGTTATATTTATAAGCTGCTTAGAAGGTTTCGTCCTCACTGGTACAGATTCATTTCTCTTCAAACAATCCTGCTGTTTGTCGTGTACATAGATTTGCAAAACAAGGGGATAAAGGAATATTCTTGAACTTAGTTTTATGATTTATCTCATGGTTACTGTGAAACTATGTGAATGCACCCATGCAGGGCACGTTATTTCAGCTTGCAGAGCTTGGATTCATTGAACGAGTTTACCAAAAAATGTAAATATTGCAGAATATATACAGCCTCATGCTACATAGGTAAGCTCCCTTTCATGCTGAATAAGCTAAATTATTAATGTATCTTAAATAGAAAAATGTCTTTAGATAGATTTTTACTCCAAAAGCATTTTACTGAAATAAATTTGATTTTTAAAAAATCCGATTTAAATTTTTAAAAATCCATTAAAAAGTTTTTTTTTAAAAAAAAATCATCATTTTTATCTACCCTGCATAGCAGCCATCTTTCTTCCGGCCTCTATTTCCACCATCCAGCCTTTTCCTCCAATCTGGTTGCGCTCTTTAATGAAACCGTAAAGGCTTGTGTCAAATGAAGGAATTGTGTTGAAGGATGGCTGGACACGCATCCCTGGGCGGTCATTCTTGGTCTCTCCCTCCCTCCCTCTTTCCCTCCCTCTCCCCCCCCCCCCCCCCCCCCCCCCCCCCCCCCCCCCCCCCCCCCCCCCCCCCCCCCCCCCCCCCCCCGCTTCGGATACATCAAAATTACCCCTCAGAGAAAGAATCAGTACCTATCTGGAAACTTGACAGCTGGAGAACAGCCTGATGGATCACAATCGCATTTGGGTGAGGCTGAAGGGAGAGAAGGTGGAATTCTGTCCTGTTCACTTACTTAAATTGATAGTCCCTGACTTACGACCAACATGGGGACTGGAACTGCCATTGCCAAGCAAGGCAGTTGTTGAGTTGTGTTTGATTTTTTTGAACTTTTTTTTTGCCTTGGTCCTTAAAGAGGGAGAGAGAAAAAGAGAGAGGGAGAAGGAGGGGGGCTGGGGGAGGGAGGGAAGAAGAGAGAAAGGGAGGGAGGAAGAGAGGAAGGGAGGGAGAGGGAAAAAGGGAGAGAAAGGGAGGGAGAAAGAGAGGGAGAGAGAGGGCAGAGAGGGAGAAAGGGAGGGGAGTGAGGGAGAGGGAGAAAAAGGGAAGAAGAGAAAAAGAAAGGGAGAGAGAGGAAGGGAGGGAAAGGCAGGAAGGGAGAGAAGAAGAGAAAGGAACGGAGGGAAAGGAAGGAAAAGAGGGGGAGGGAGAAAGAAGGAAGAAGGGAGAGGGAAAAAGGGAGGGAAAGGAAGGAAGGGAGGGAGGGAAAAGGAAAAAGAGGGAGGGAGAGAGGAAGGGAGGGAAGGAGGGAAGAAGAGA
This sequence comes from Laticauda laticaudata, assembly GCA_004320025.1. Taxonomy (NCBI): domain Eukaryota; kingdom Metazoa; phylum Chordata; class Lepidosauria; order Squamata; family Elapidae; genus Laticauda; species Laticauda laticaudata. Next base: position 9,933 of record BHFT01033141.1, read on the forward strand.
GAAAGGAAAGGAGGGAGAGATTTTACTTCTGTTTGATGCTCTGTGTCTACAGTCTTGGCACATCGCCTGTTTTGATCAAAATTGAACGAAGAAGAGACTGAGAATTGCCAGCCCACAGATGCTCCTTTCTAAAAGCAGACACGTATTTTTTTTTTAATCTTACACCTGAATTGTCGAGAATCTATCTGGTGCATCGAAATGTTATTCATTCTGTTCTCGCCTCCTTTGCCGCCTCTTTCATCTATGACCTGCATGTTGAATCATTTTAGTGGGTGTGTTTATGGGGGGTTGAAATTGAAATTACCATGGAGCTCCACAAAAATTGAAAAAAAATTGAAAAAAGATGCCAGAATTTGGAAGCTTGACTAGATGATCACTTAGGTTCCTCCCACTGCATTATTTCAGTGCTCCGAGGTTTGATTTGGCTGCGCCTTTTTCAACAGTCTGGCCTGCCCAGTGATGGTTGGTTTGGATTTGACTTGCAGTCGATTTAGTAGCCATGTTTACATAAATCCTGCTTAATGCAGGTCGTCCTCAACTTACCGTCCTCAACTTACAACCGTCCGTTTAGTGATTGTTCAAAGTTGCGACAGGGGAAAACCATGACTTACGACCGTTTTGCATACTTATGACCATTGCAGCATCCCGAGGTCACATGATCCCCTTTTGCGACCTTCTTGACAAGCAAAGTCCATGGGGAAACCAGATTCATTTAACAACCGTGTGACTAACTTAACAACTGCAGTGCTTCACTTAACAACTGTGGCAAGAAAGGTTGTAAAATAGGGCAAAACTCACTTAAGAAGTGTTCAGCTTAGTCACAGAAATTTTGGGCTCAGTTGTCATAAGTCGAGGACTACCTATACGGTAAGTAGACCCACGTGTTGCTGAATTTGTGGTAATTGTGCATTATTATTTTTATGCAAGGAATCGCTTTGCTTGCTCAATTTGTGGCCATTTTTTGCCAAGCTGCGGGTCAGTGACATTTTATGAAAGTATATTCTTATTTTTCAGCTAATTATATTCAGCTGAGTGAGATTTTCTCTCTGTCTTTCTCTTTCTGTCTTTTTCTCTCTTTCTCTCTCTCTGTCTCTCTTTCTCTCTCTTTCTCTCTGTCTCTTTCTATCTCTCTCTGTCTCTGTTTCTTTCTCTCTCTTCCTCTCTCTCTCTGTCTTTGTCTCTATGTCTCTCTCTCTCTCTCTCTGTATCTCTCTTTGTCTGTCTGTCTCTGCCTGTCTGTCTATCTCTCTCTCTTTCTTTTGCTTTTGGGCTGTAATGAAGTTGTTCATTTTTCACATCTCCAGTGACTGATTCTGTGAGTGACATCAGGGTGGGATCACCAAATTTAGGGAGGGTTGCATTGCATGATGGATGGTGAGCAAAAACTTTGGAGGATAAATGAGTACTAAATCCTGAGTAATTGGGTAGACTGAGGACGGCCACTTAGTGTGTGTGGGGGGGTGTCTTGGCAGGATGAGGGAGGGAAGATGTTGGGGAAACTGAGGCCGAGGGAAGGATTTTGAGCCTCATTCCGTGGCGAAGCTGAATTCTATCCATCCTTTTATTTATTTTATTTTATTTATTAAATTTCATTTTATTTATGCTATGTTATATCATGTTATTTTATTCTTTTATAGGTAGTCCTCGGATTACAATTGTGCCCAAAATTATTTTATTTAACTTTTATTAAATTTTATTTTATTAAATTTTATTATATTTATGTTGTGTTCTTATTTTATAGGTAATCCTTCACTTACAACAGTTCATTTAGTGACTGAATGTCTTACAAAGGCATTGAAAAAAGCAATTTTTAACTATTTTATAACCATTGTAGCCTCCCCATGGTCACATAATAAAAATCCAGATGCTTAGCAGCTGACTTATATTTATGAGGACTAGCTGTATTTTTATTTAATTTTAATTTTTATCTTATGATATTATATTATTATAATATATAAGAATATATTGTTATTGTTATTGTTGTTATTAATTGAATTTATATTGCCACCTATTCACCCATGGCAACTCGAGGCAGCTTACAAAATGTCTAAAATATCTAAAATAAAAGACTAATATGTGTGTGTGTGTGTGTGTGTGTATAAATTATTTTATTTTATTTTTTAGTCAGCCAGATGTACATACTGGATTTGGTATTTATTTCCACCTTTTGAGTCCTTCCTAAAGACCTGGAATAGGCAGATGTGCATGTTTGAGGGAACTAAAGATCTTGTCGCAGGATGTCAGCTGTTGTGAGCAAAGTTGCCTTTTACAGTTGACTGATGGGGAATTTGCCAATGCTGAAGATGTTCAAAGGATCCACCAGGTGTTTTGACATTGCACCCAAGGCACCGATCACTCTTAGTCCTGTCTTTGCTTTCTTCTGCCACAAGTCGTTCCGCTTCTCTTTTCAGATCCTTGTATTTTGTCATCTCAGCTAACTGCCCCGTCTACTATCTTTTTATTTTATTTGAATTTAGGATTTTATTTATTTATTCCATTTTATATCGCTGCCCATTTCACTAAAAGCAACTCCCTTTTTTAAATCACTTTCTTTTTCAGTGCTGTGGTAACTTCAAATCAATGGTTGTAAGTTCAGGACTATCTGTGCTTTTTTTTTTTTTTAAACTATTTGAATCAGGCTCAGAAAAATCTCCTTCAAAGCAGATGCAGCTGGATTAAAACATCTGTTTTTTTAATGCCAACCTTTTGCTGGTGGGCTTTGGATGCCAGACAGAAGTCCAAGCAATTGATACTGGGGTGGGAAGCCACTTCTCACTACAGATGTGGGAGGTTCAGTTTATATTTGGAAAAATTGACTCAAGACACTCTGAGCCAGCTGTGCTGTTGGAAAAGCTAACTACCGTATGCAAAAAAGTATCTATCTATCTATCTATCTATCTATCTATCTATCTATCTATCTATCTATCTATCTGTATATCTATATATCTATATATCTATATATCAGAATCTCATGCCTATACATGAGAATAGAATAAGGGAAGTTGAAGGTCCGAATTGTGTTGATGTCTTATTGCTGAGTTTCATTTGTCTGAAGTGGTATAGGGTTTCCTGTTTGTGAAGGGAGATGTTGGACTAGAAGACCTCTTAAGATCCCTTCCCACTGTTATTCTGTTAACTTTTTCTTATTTGTTTGTTTGATGGCTGCTGTATGGGTTTTTCTCCCCCCCCTCCCCCCACATCTTTGTTGTTGTTTTTTAATGCCGTGCTTTCACAATTGTTAGCCAGGCAGAGAGGGAGAGAGGCATGGATCAGCGGAGACCTTCAACAAAGAAGTGGTGTTTTGTGTTGTGTTGTGCTGAAAAGGGATGGCGATTTGCTGAGGAAGAGAAAGAATTAAAATAGGCATTTCGGAGCTGGGACGGTGAGCTCTTGGGGATGTTTTCTAAGGACTAATCCAGGGGAGGGCTTCAAAAATGTTAGCAAGGGATTCTCTGAGGGGTTGCTGGGTGGGGGTGGGCGTGGCCTAGTCAGCCTCCTGCACCACGGTAAGGGGAGGAATGTTTTTGCCCTCCCTGGGCTCCGGAGGCTTTCCTCAGGCCTCTGGGAGGGTGAAAACGGCCTCCCGGGGCTCTGGAGGCTCTCTGGAAGTTGGAAACAGGCCCATTTCCAGCCTTCCCAAACTTCCAGTAGGCCTCTGTTTTTCAGCCTCCCTGAGCCCCCCCCCCCACGCGCCCTGCATTTACCTGCATCCCAAACAGGCCGTGTGGGGACTTCGAGGAGGGGAGGGGTGGGTGGGTGAGTCAGGCCAGCCAGGAGTGGGATTTGGGGGGGTCTCCAAACTGCACCGAATCTTAGCTAAGGGGCTCTCACAAACTCCTGCGAACCCCCAGCAGCCCAGCCTTGGACTAATCTTCGCTAAATGCATAGATTGAAGGAGGGATTTGGGGGGATGGGAGGTGGGGGCTTTGCCCCCAAAGCCTGGCCCTCTTTGCTGTCCTCTTTTGCCTCCTCTGCTCCACCCTGACCCCCCAAACTCAGAAGGGGATCAGAAAGGGAGGATGTGTGTAGAAATATCGATCAGGGTGTCTCTGAGCATGTCGTGATTGGTTTCTTCCTTTAACAGCCCAGATTAGATCAAAGGTTGATGGGGAGGGGTTCTACTGCTCTCTGGCCCCACTAATGGGGGAGTGGGGGTTTGAGAATCTGAGCCATGGGGCAGTGTGTGTGGTGTGGAGATTGGTAGGAAATGTGGTTGAATATGGGGTAGCACCTGGGCTGTTTTGATCTGGGGTAGTGTCGATCTTTTCCTGCTGTCCAGAGACATTGTGAGATGGAGGCAACGGAGGGAGGAAAGAAGGAGGAAAGAAAGATAAAAAGAGAGGGAGGGACAAAAGGAAAGGAGGAAGAAAAGAAAGAGAGAAGGAAGGAGGGAGGGAGGGAGGAAAGAGAGGCAAGGAGTCAGGAAGGAAGGAAGAGGAGGAGGAATAGATAAAGAGGAAAGGGGAGAGAGGGAAGGAAAGAAGGAAGGAAGGAAGGAGAGAAAGATAAAGTGATAAAGAGGAAAAGAAAGACAAAGAAGGAATTGGGAGGAAGACAGAAAGGAAGGACAGAGAGAGATAAAAATGAAAGGGGGAGGAAAGAAATGAGAGACCAGAGGAAGAAAGGCAGGAAAGAAGGAGGTAGGGATGGAGGAGAAGGAAAGAAAGCAAGGAAGAAAATGAAGAGGAAGTTGAAAGAAAGATAAAAAAGAGGAAGGATGGAAAGAGAGAAAGGAGAAAGAGAGGGAGGAGGTGAGAAAGGGAGGAAGAGAAAAAGAGAGACAGACGGAAGAAGGAAGAAGGTGGGCAGGTAGGAGGCTCCTGGAGGAATCTGGTTAGGGAAGATACTAGAAAATGTGGATTTTTAACACACCTTCTCCCCCTTTTTGCTCTATTCATAAGACCCTCCAACTCACAAACCATCTCCTTTCTCTCTGCTGCAGGTTCTGACCCGGTTCCAGAGGACCTGTGAGCCCCGGTGAGGTGGGCAGGTGGCCCAGCCGAGGTCAGAGTCCCCTGCCCAGCTCTCAGCATGAATCCCAGTTCTCCGGTGTGTCTGGTCATCCCCATTGCCAGCCTCCTCTCCTGGATCATGACCGGCTGTGCCACCGAAAGTAAGTCTTGATATGGCACCCACTCCCGATTTGTCAAAACCAAAGCTCATGGACACGTTTTTCTGGTCTGTCCTCGTCTGGCTGGGCAGCTGAATGAGATAGCGGGGAAGACACTCTGCACATATTCCAGGTGCTCTTGTCCTCCGAGAAGAGGACAAGAGTGTTCTGACATAGGCTCCACAAACTCATAGTCCCACAAACAGTCTTTCAAGAGTGATTTACAATACAGACCTTATCAGGCTTGGAGTGTTGATAAGTACAGACCTTATCAGGCCGATAGCTTCCAAGCACACAATGCTGTAGCAGCAATTACTTGGCAAGAAGTCAGGAACAGATCTTCAGCCTAATGAATTGAACTAATTGTCTCCTGCAAAATCCCACTCCTCTTTCGCTCCTTTTTATTCCCTATGGGAGGGACCATTCACCTGTCCTCCTGTGCCTTTCCTCCCGAGTCGACCCTTGTTCCTTAGTTGTTCCCTTCTCCTAGCAGCTCTGCGCATGCGCACACTGGGAACAGGCTCCACCTGTTCTTCTTCCCCACTGATCTCTGACTCCGAAGACAGCTGATAACTGGCGGAGGGCCCTGGCCCCATCTCTGCCTCCAACGCAGAGCCCTCGTCAGAGCCTTCCCTGGACTCCAGGACGGGCCCATGTTCCTCCCCAACCTCCTTACTGTTTGAGTCTACCGCCAGCTCTGCTGACCACTGGCGGGCCACACCAAAGAGCATCTTTTTTAATGTAAATTTTTATTTTTAATATAATAATTCCATCTTCAGTTGAACAGTGTGTCATCCGGATACAAATATCTTTGTAGAATAATAATCAAAATTTACAGTGTTGTTCATTACCTTAGTATGAATTCTACCATATTAAAATCATAATATTCAACATGCTAATCATAATATTTGCCTCTCTCTCTTCACCTATTTTCTTTATTTTGTTTCCCTGTTTCTAACTTCCATTTTTATTATTTAACCATCGATAAGATAAAACCCATGTCATGACAGTATTCAGTTTGCTCTTTCTCCTTTAATGGCAAGCGTCAAGTCTATTCATTTCTGCACACTCTGATATTTTCCTAATCACATCCTCATCTGTGGGTGTCTCTTCACTCTTCCAGTTTTGTGCAAATACAATTCTAGCAGCAGTTACAGGGGTGAGCTTCAGCCGGTTCGTGCTGATTCGGGCAAACCGGATGTTAATTTTACGATCGGTTCAGGTTCAATGAACTGGGAGTTCGGACAACTGGCTGGCCCCGCCCCATCCTGCCCCTCCCCTCTCAGGAGTCCCCACATGGCTCGTTTTGCATCCCAGATAAGTGCAGGAGGCATGTGGAGCCCAGGGAGGTGGAAAATAGGCCTCCCAGACAGTGAAAACAAGCCTATTTCCAGCCTCCAGAGAGCCTCTGTAGCCCGGGGAGGTGGAAAACCAGCCCTGCACAGCCCATTTTCGCTCCCAGGATGTTGCAGGAGACCGACCAGGCCACGCCCACCATGGCCATGGCCACCCAGCAATTTCGCAGAGAACCAGTTGCTAAATTATTTGAAGCCCACCACTGGGCAGCTAATAAATGAATAATTAAATATGCATTTCCCTTACTAGATTTTTCGGGTAAAATCCCCATATTCTGGCTTTAAATCAATATGCTGCTTTATCATTTTTTTTCCAGCCACATATGTATTTTAGGATAAGAGCACCTTGAACATGTGCAGAGTGTGTGGGAGACATAGAAAAGAAGAAGCTAATTGGTTTAGGGCTGAGGGGATGGGGAAGGGGTGGTCCAATGTGGCTTCAAACAGCAAGATTAGAACCCAGGATTGGGAAAGTAAAGTGGGACAGGACGTGTTAATAGGCGTTAATGGAGATTGTTTCTAAAAGGAAGAATTACAGGTAGATCTCGACTTACAACAGTTCATTTAATGACCGTTCCAGGTTACAAAGGCACTGGAAAAAGTGATTTATTATCTTAGTTATGATGGATGTGATTTGAGTAACTTACTGGAAAAGCTTTCCTAAGGACAGTAAGGAAAATGCATATTTAGTTATTCATATATTAGCTGGTACTAAAATTGTATTTGAGCAAAATTGGAAGAGTGAAGAGATACTTAACGGATGAGAATGTGATTAGGAAAATATTAGAATGTGTGGAAATGAATAGAGTAATGCTGGCAGTTAAGGAGAAAGAGCAAACCGAATACTACATGATATGGAATCTATTTTACCAATGGTTAAATAATAAAAAATGGAGGTTAGAAACAGGGAAACAAAATACAGAAGATATGTTCAAAGAGATAAGTAAATATTATGACTAGTAAGTTGAATATTATTCGGTTAATATTGTAGAATTAATATGTGGAATATTATTATGTTAAAAGATTGCAGAATCAGTATTAATTTAACAAAGGATGTTGTAATTTTTGATTATTGTTTAACAAAGGTATTTGTACCCAGACAACACACTGTTCAATTGAAGATGGAATGATTATATTAAAAAGAAAAAAAATACTATAAAAAAAGGGAAAAAAAGAAAAGCTTTGTGAAGGGCCAGCATATCAAACTTTTAATGAAATAACCTGTTTTCAATCCGATTACAAACTCATGCAGTTCATTTGCAAAGCTGGTTAAAAAACAGAGTTTCCCCACCTGTGGCAGTTTCCAGGTGTGTGGACTTCAAGTCCCGGAATTCCCCAGGCTTACGACCCTTGGTCATGCGATCAAAAGTCAGAGCCTTGGTAACCGACTCGTATTTATGATGGTTGCTGCATCCTGGGGTCATGTGATCCTCTTTTGTGACAGGCAAAGTCAGTGGGGAAGCCAGATTTATTGAACAACCATGTGACTAACTTACCAATTGCAGTGATTCATTTAACAACTTGGGCAAGAAAGGTCATAAAATGGGGCTAAATTCACTTAACAGCTGTCTTGCTTAGCGATAGAAATGTTGGGCTGAATTTTGGTCATAAGTCAAAGTCTACTACATATAAAAATTGGGTTGGATTACAGATTCCCCCTGTTTAATTGTTCCACCTGTTAACTTGCTGTGAAACAAAAGAAGGAAGGAAGATGGAAGACAAAAAAGGAAAGAAGGAAGAAAAGAGGGAGAAAAGAAAAAAGAGAGGGAGGGAGGAAAGAAGGAAGGAAAACATGGAGGAAGGAAAAATAGGAAGAAAAAAGGGATGGAAGTGGGAAAGAAAGAAGGAAGGAAAAAAGATGAAAGACAGGAAGGAAGGAGGAAGAGAGGGAGGAACGATAAAAGGGAGGGAGGAAGGAAAGAAGGAAGGAAAATATGGAGAAAGAAAAAATAGGAAGAAAAAAGGGACAGAAAGAAGGGAGGGAAGAAAAAAGGAAGGAAAAGGAAGATGGAAGACAAAAAAGGAAGGAAGGAGGAAGACAGGGAGGAACAATAAAAGGGTGGGAGGGAGGAAAGAAGGAAGGAAAGCATAAAGGAAAAAAATAGGAAGGAAAAAAGGATGGAAGTGGGCAAGAAGGGAAGAAGGAAGGAAGGAAGCATACCTGGGTACAGGACTATACCTTTTACTACAAAGTCAACAAATGATATTTTTTCCAGGCTCCTAAATCATAAAAGTATTTAAAAGTTAATGCCTTGAAACTTCATCGGATGGGGTTTAAAGTGGAGTTTATCTCTTAAGTCCTTCCATTCTGCACGCTCAATCCCGAACAAGGAGTTTACTGAGGTTGCTTATTGCACGGGTATCTCAAAATATTATGTGGCTAAGGCTTAAAATGGATTCCCCCCCCCTCCACTGGCAGCTCAAAAGTGTTAGTTCGTGCCAGAAATTCTGCGCACGACTTAAATGCAGCTCCTTTATTAAATGTAAAGCCTCCGTCAGTTCCTGATGGCTACCAGAAATGATCCACGCAGCTTTCAGAGCAAAAATCCCTTTTTTCGGGGAATTTTCTTTTCTTAGCAGATTCCTCTAGGAACTGTTTTAATTGTTGTGTGTTGCCCAGGTTTACTTTTCTGTGAGTTGGGTGGCCACATAAATTTGGTAAGCAAATAAATAGTTCACCGCTGGGTGGCCTCCCATCCAAGTTGGATCAAACCAGCTCTAACCCTGCCTAGGGTTGGGAGGGCACCTTGGAGGTCTTGTAGTCTAACCCTCTGCTCAGGCTGGAAACCCTATACATTTCAGAGAAATGGTTATCCAGTCCCTTCTTAAAAACTTCCAGTGTTGGAGCATTTAAAACTTCTGGAGGCAAGTAGTTCCACTGGTTAACTGTTCTCACTGTCAGGAAATTTCTCCTTGGTTCCAAGTTGCTTCTCTCCTTCATTAGTTTCCATCTGTTGCTTCTTATCCTGCCCTCATGGGCTTTGGAGAGTAGCTTGACTCCTCCTTCTTTGGGGCAGCCCCTCAAATATTGGAAGGCTGCTATTATGTGGTTCTTCTTTTCATTAAACTAGATAGACACAATTCCAGCAATTATTCTTTATATGTTTTAGCCTCCAGTCCCTAATCCTCTTTGTTGCTCTTCTCTGCACTCTTTTCTGGAGTCTCAACCTCTTTTTTGCATCATGGCGACCAAAACTGAATGCAAATATTCCAAGTGTGGCCTTACCAAGGCCTTCTAAAATGGAATTAACCCTTCAGGTGATCTCGATTCTCTCCCTCTGTTGATGCAGCCTAGAACTGTGTTGGCTTTTTTGGCAGCTGCTGCACACAGCTGGCTCAATATTCAAGTGATTAGTCCACGAGGACTCCCAAGGTCCCTCTCACAGTTACTACTGTTGAGCTAGGTACCACCTATTCTATACCCATGCCTTTGGTTTTTCCTGCCTAAATGTAGAACCTTACTTTTTTTCACCATTGAAGGGACCTTGGAGGTCTTCTAGTCCAACCCTCTGCCCAAGCAGAACACTCACAACATTTCAGACAAATGCTATTGATTCTTCTTCTACCAAGTTGGTCTTGTTTCTTGGCAACCACATAACAGCTCATAGATTTTCCCCATGACAGAATTATTCAGTCATGACGACGTTAAAGACCCATCCCAGAATTCCCCCGCCACCAATTTACTAAAGAAAGTTTTGCAGCTGTTAGTTTGCAGTTGGCTTAAAAGAGACTGAAGAAAAATAAACAGCAGAAGTCCACGCTTCTTGTCTTTGGCAAGAAACAGTTACTCCCTACACATCACCATTTTCTTCTCTCCCTCACTCCTCCATTCCCACCCTCCCTCTCTTCTTCTCTTCCTCCTTTCTCTTCTCCCTTCTTTCCTTCCTCTTTTTCCTTCCTACCTTCCCTCTCCTTTTTTCTCTTCCTTCCCCCTTTCCCCTTCCTGTTTCCCTCTTCTTCCTTCTTCCCCTCCCTTTTTTCCTTCCTGTCTTCCCTTCTCCTTTTTCCTTCCTCCCTTCTTTCCCTTTTTCCTCTTTCTCCCTTCCCCCTCTTTTCCCTTCCTTCCTTTCTGTCTCCCTATTCCTGTACATTGCCAGTTGCCAAGCCCCAGCCTTTGTTCATCATGGGAGCGAGGTTGCTGAAATGGTCATAAGTGTGAGGACCCGTGCTCAGTCGTTGTTTTAGTGCCGTTGTCATTTCAAACAATGACAAAGGTCGTAAGTCAAGGAGGATCTGAAGGCCGATGGCAAAGAAAAGAGATTTTTGGCTTTTGTGAACGAATTGGGGGTGGAGGGAAATCTGTTTTTTGTTTTTTTTTGTCCAACTGTTCGTTGGGAAAAGGTGCTAAGAGCCACCTCCGCATTTTCTGGCGACCTGAATTTTACACGACTCTCCTCCTACGAGGAGGTGATGGTGTAGGAATCCAAACACAGGCGAGAACGGGGAGGAAGAAAGGGAAAAATTCCAGAAAGTGAGATTTTTAGGCCTGAAGATCGGAGGTGGGAGGCAGGTCAACCTTAAGGAGCGTTTTTTGCCCTCGAAAGGCCTTGAAATAATGGCTGGCAATCACTCTCATGGTCAAGGAGGGATAATTTGGATTTCTTTGAGGGAAGATAAATGGAAAGGAGTAAGGCAGGGGTCTCCAAACTTGGCAACTTTAAGACTTGTGGGCTTCAGCTCCCAGAATCCCTCAGCCAGCTTTGCTGGCTGAGGGATTCTGGGAGTTGAAGCCCACAAGTCTTCAAAGTTGCCAAGTTTGGAGATCCCTGGAATAAGGAATATGGACCCAGTGATGAGAAGGGGAGGGGGTTTAAAAGTGTCTGGAAATCTGGCTTTGGGCCCAGGGGAAGGTGTGGAAGGGGCTCTGAGGGGATTTGCAAACATTGGCAAAAATGGCTCCTCTGCAATGTCCCTGCTTTCCTTTGAGTTCCTTCTTTTTATGGGTTTTTGCAGTTATGTATCAGAGTCACAGGCCAAGTTTTAATGACTGATTAGCTAGGCAGGGAGGGAGGAAAAGGGAGAAGGGAAGGCAGGCAGGAAGGAAAAGAGACAGGAAAGAAGGGAAAAGTGGGAGAAAGGAAGGAAAAGAGGGAAACAGGAAGGAAAGGGAAAGTGGGAGAAGGGAAGGAAGGAAGGGAAAAAGGAGAAGGGAAGGCAGGAAGGTAAAATGAAGGAAGGAAAAGAAGGACACAGGAAGGAAGGGGAAAGTGGGAGAAGGGAAGGAAGGAAGGGGAAAAGGAGAAGGGAAAGCAGGAAGGCAAAATGAAGGAAGGAAAAGAGAGAAACGGGAAAGAAGGGAAAAGCGGGAGAAGGGAAGGAAGGAAGGAAAAAGGGAGACAGGAAGGAAGGGAAAAGAGGGGGAAGGGAGAAAGGAAAAAGGGAAGAAGGGAGGAAAGAAAAAGAAGAAGGGGAGACAGAAAGGAAAAAAGGGAGAGGAAGAAGAGGGAAACAGGAAGGGGAAAGGGGGAAGGAAGAGAAAAAAGGAGAGGGAAGGTAGGAAGGAAAAAGAGGAAGGAAAGAAGGGAGAAGAGAAAGAAGGAAGAGAAGAAGAGAGGGAGGGTGGGAATGGAGGAGTGAGGGAGAGAAGAGAAGAGGAAGCAACTCCTTCTCAAGATTCCTTCCGCAAAAAAAAAAATGCTGTTTTCTGAAGGCAACAAAGACAGAGCCAGACTAAAGATGGAGAGAGCGGGCCCTTGGGAAAATAAAATAAAAATAAAAGCCGCTTCTGTTTGGCCAGCTAAGACCTTGCCAAGTGAGGAGGGAAGGCCAGGCGCATCTCGGGCTGCTTCTCGCGAGCGAACGGAGCGGTTCTCTGTCCTTCCTCTCCCCTCCAATCGCTCTGCGCACAGGAGAACCGGACAATGCGCGGTGCCGAAGCCGTCTCTCCCGCCTGCAAAACAGCACTGGCGGGCACGGCAAACAATTTATTCTTTCAAGCAGGGGCGCTGGGCAGCTGGGTGCCCTTCTGTCGCCTCCAGGAGCTAAAAGCGAATGAAAAATCTCCCAGACAATGAAAGGCCTGTTTGGAGGGGCTCTGAATAGCACGAAGGCTTGTGGCCATTTTCAAAGGGAACGGGAAATAAATTGGCCTATTCTTCCCGCCGCCAAAGTCCCTCGGCCTCTGAGGCGGGTGGGGTGGGGGGAATCAGCCCGGCTGCACAAAAAGCTCCCAAAGGGTTGGAAGGCTGCCCTTTGGGGCCTGGGTTAAGGCAAGCTGGGAGGGAGGCGAGAGGCTAGCGGGATCCAGAAGAAACGACGGGAGGGGTTTGGTTGTCCCACAAGGAACCTGGATTTTATGCCTCGGAGCACGCAATGAGGACTAGAAACGCCGTTCTTCAAGCTAAACCCAGTCTTGTGACATTACCTACAACCAAATTGCTTAGCCCCAGAAATGTGGGTCCTTTCCCCCTTCATTTTACTAACTTCCTTCCATCCTTCTTCCTTCCTTCTATTTCTTTCCTTTTCTTCCTTCCATACTGCTTCTTTCCTCCCTCCCTTACTTCTCCTTCTTTCCTTCCTTCCTCCTTCTCTATTTCCTTCCTCCCTCCCCCTCTTTCTCCCTTCTTTCGTTCCTTCCTTTCTCCTTCTCTTCCTTCCTCCCTCCCTCCCCTATTTCTCCTTCCTTCCTTCCCCCTCTATTTCCTCCCTCCCTCCCTCTTTCTCCCTTCCTTCCTTCCTTTCTTTCCCTTTCTCTATTTCCTTCCTCCCTCCTCCCTTCCTTCTTCCCTTACTCCCCTNCTCCCTCCCTCCCCTACTTCTCCTTCCTTCCTTCCCCCTCTATTTCCTCCCTCCCTCCCTCTTTCTCCCTTCCTTCCTTCCTTCCTTTCTTTCCCTTTCTCTATTTCCTTCCTCCCTCCTCCCTTCCTTCTTCCCTTACTCCCCTACTTCTCCTTCCTTCCTCCCCTCACTACCTTCTCCATTTTTCCTTTCCTTTCCCCTCCTCTCTCTTAAAGTTGCTGTGGTTAAGAAACACTCATTTAGGCAACAGATCAGAGCTGTTATTCCAATTACAGGCAGTCCTCGACTTACAACAGTTTGGTTTACAACCATCCTGCAGAAAGCACAGCTGCACAGCAGAGTCCTTTCAGCAGTCCCAAGAAGGCTCCATACTCATTTGCACCACTCAGGTGATCCTGAGGACACAGATAAACCTCCAAGTGGCCTCAATGACCCTCTCAAAGGATGCAAATGACCAGCTGTCTGTAAGGAATATAAACCCTTCCATTCCCCACTATCCTGTCAGAGCTGAAGAAGCTTCTTGGACGAGAAGTGAAACATCTTCAAAGAAAAACCAGAAAGTCCAGTTGCCTCTTGAAAAAAAGCCACAGATGAGTTCTGGAGGAAGATTTGGACCATCTGCAGCTCGGTGTTTCGTGATGGAAGCTCTTAAACATGCAATGTAGACAGTTCTATTCTGGCAAGCTATGATGTGGGGGAAAGTGTGATTAAGACGTGCTAGCTGTTATTACAGGTTGTGGTTTCTAATCTAACATTCACATTTATTTTTAGAAGATTTATGAAGCCTTTTGAAGCAAAACCCGCGTTTTGCTTCAAAAAGCGGGAGGTCAGCTGAGGCACCTTGGAGCAGCCATGAGATCTTGGCTGATTTCCTTAAGAAACCAAAGCAAATTCCCAAAGGGATGTTTTGTTTTTTGTTTCTCAAAAGGCAACTGGACTTTCTTGGGATTTATTTTTTTCCTTGAAAACATTTTGATCCTCATCCAAGAAGCTTCTTCAGTTCTGCTTGAATGGTGGAGGATGGAAGGATTGATACTTTTAGCAGACAGCTGGTCATTTGCATCCTTTTAAAGAGTCATTGAGGCCACTTGGAGGTTTATCTGTCTCCTCAGGATCACCTGAATCAGAGTGCAAACGGGCGTAGAGTCTTCTTGGTACTGCTGAAAGGAGTACATAACCCCTATAAATTGATGATAAATAAAATGATCAGGAGGCAGAAGTCTGCCAAAACAACCCCTCAACTTATCTAATGTCTGTGTTGTTCTTATTTCTCCCGTGTCCCCTCCCCTCCCCGGTGGCCAAAGGTCCCCCACAGTTCATCAAGCACCCCGTGGACCAGATCGGGGTGTCGGGAGGCGTGGCGTCCTTCGTGTGCCAAGCGACGGGAGACCCCAAACCCCGCGTCACCTGGAACAAGAAGGGAAAGAAAGTGAACTCACAGCGGTTTGAGGTAAGATAATAGAATGATCGGGTTGGTAGGAGTCTTAGAGGTCTTCAAGCCAGGGGTGGGGTAGATTCAAATTTTTTAACAACCAGTTCTGTGGGCGTGGCTTGGATGGTGGGCGTGGCTTAGTGGTCATGTGACTGGGTGGATGTGGCTTGGTAGTCACGTGACTGGCTGGGGATGGGCAACTCAGTATCACTCACATCGAGGCACGCATCTCCTCGCCTGGCCTCTCATGACTGGGGATGCTGCAACAGTCATAAGTGTGAAAAATGGTCATAAGTCACTTTTTTCAGTGCCATTGTCACTTTGAATTGTCACTCCACACAAGCAAAGTACCAGCAAAGGAGGGGAAAAAAACTCCAGAGAAGTTCCAGAGACAGGAAGTCTAGTCCTGCCAAGAATGTAATAAGGGTTAACGGAGAGGCAGTTTCTGTAAGCAACACCAGAATGTTTCCTTCCTGCCTTCCTTACAGGATTAGGCCAGTAATTTCTTCTAACAACCGGTTATCTGAACTGTTAACAACCGGTTCTTGTGAATAGGTGCGAACTGGTAGAATCCCACCCCTGCTTCTAGCCCAACCCCCTGCTCAAAACAGGAGAACCTATACCCGTGATGGCGGACCTATGGCACGCGTGCCACAGGTGGCACGCAGAGCCCTCTTTGCGGGCATGCGAGCCATTGACCCAGCTCAGGTCCAACATGCATGCGTGCGAACCTCCTACCTAATTTTCAGGTGTCCCGCCGCATATGTGCAGGGGCCGGGGAGCACGGGGGTGCGGGGCAGGCTCCCTGTGTCCCGTTTTGGGCCTAGTAGACCTCCATGCAGCCTCCTGGAAGCAAAAACGGGCCACGGGGGGATGCATCTCCCAGCACCCTGTTTTTGCTCCCAGGAGGCTTCAGGCTGGCCTACTAGGCCCAAAACAGGGCACCGGGGGGGGGGGGGGGT
>BHFT01033141.1:25535-39525 GCA_004320025.1 Laticauda laticaudata
GGGGGGGGGGGGGGGGATTTAGATGTGCATGTGTGGGGAGAGGGGGAGCATGGGGGAGTCACGTGCCCATGTGCAGGGTGGCAGGGCAAGTGGGAGGGGGTCATGCGTGCATTGCATTATGGATGCAGGCACGCACGCACTTTCGGCATGCGACGACAAAAAGGTTAGCCATCACTGTCCTATACCATTACAGATAAATGGTGGTCCAATCTCTTCTTAAAAACTACCAGCAATGAAGAACCCACAACTTCTGGTGGCAAGTCGTTCCACGGGTTAATTGTCCTCATCTGCCCCTCTTCCCCCACCCCACAAAAAGCCGGAGGGAGATCCTGGAAGAATTCCAAAAAAAGAAAGAAAAAAAGAGATCAGAGAATCTAGTCCCTTTTCACAGCCAGCCGCGGCTTCTGGTTCCGCGGACTTTTAGTTTTACCAACACCGGTTTTCATAAAATAAAATCCCTACCTCACCAAACCCACTGTCATGAAGTTGGCTGGATGCAAAACTACAATTATCCTCAACTTAACGACCATCGTGGAGACCAGAATCTCCATTGCTCAGCGATGCGGTCCTTAAGTGAGTCAGCAAGGGACCGTGCCCAATTTCATGAAGTATTTTGCTGGGCTCATGAAATGAACCCGGCTTTCCGGACACACAGCTCTGGAAGTTGGTCTGTTGCAAAGATTGTGGTTTTTTACACACACACGCACACACACACGTTCCTGGGAAGCTGATCCATTGAAAAATTTGTGAATTTTTATTTTAGGCACACTTGCACACATTCCTTGGAATTTATCTGAATGGAAAGGGGGATGGATAAATAGACTTATATACACTCAGCTCTGGAAAACCGGTCTGTTGCAACAGTTGTAGTTTTTATACACAAACACACATGCACACACGTTCCTGGGAAGCTCATCTGTTGCAAACATTGTGGTTTTTTAAAATGCACATTTACACACATTCCTTGGAAATTAGTTGTATGGTGGTTCATACACATACACACATACACACATATACACACACACATTCCTGAAAATCTGATCCATTGCAGAGATTGTGATGGCTTTTACACACACACACACACACACACATGTTCCTGGGAAGCTGATCCATTGCAAAGATGGTGGAATTTTTTGTTTATGCACACTTACACGTATTTCTTGGAAACGACCTGTGTGCAAAGAGGGATGGATAAACAGACACACATACACCCTGGGAAGTTGTTCTGTTGCAAAGATTGTGGTGGCTTTTATACATACACACCCACAAACACACCCACAGACAGACAGAGATCCAGGACAATGGCTGTGTGCAAAGAGGGGATGGATGGATGGATCTCCTCTTTAATTAATTAAATGGAATTAATTTCCTTCCTCTCTTTCTCTCCCCGATCCAGACCATTGAATACGACGATGGTGCTGGAGCAGTTTTGAGGATACAACCCCTCCGGACGCCCCGAGACGAAAACATTTACGAATGTGTTGCCCAAAATTCAGTGGCGGAGATCACGGTCAATGCCAAACTGACCGTTCTGAGAGGTAAAAAAAAAAAACTTTGAATGAATAAGTTTTCATGTGTCTGGCAGTTGCCCTTCGGAGGTTTGAAACTTTGCTTCTTCATCTGAAATTATTTCAAAATGCAAATGATCAGACTCATTGCTGCTATTTAAAACCAGCATAATCAGGACTGGTGTGAAGAGGTGTCCTCTTTGTGCCTGTGGAAAACTACCGTATTTTCCTGAAAATAAGATTGAGTCTTATATTAATTTTTGCTCCAAGAGAGGCATTCGAACTTATTTTCCGGTTAGGTCTTATTATCAACTCATAAAATATTGCTATGGACATTTTATATTTGCCAACAGAAAGGGAGGGGGGGGGAAAGGGGTTTGAAAGAGCAGTGCGGCAGCTTGGAAACTGAAAATGCATTCCATGCATAGTTTTTCAGAGATTGTAGGGAGGTGACTGAAGTTTCTTCCACGCAAAAATCTATTTGGAGACCATGATTGATCACTCTTGGCTATGGATGTGTCCCGTTGGAGAATATAAATTATGATACACCCAGAGGGGTGGGGGAAAACCATGGTCAAGGCTGACAATGACAGTGAATGATGTGTCTCAGAGTCAGCTGCACCCAGGCAGTGCCGGACCTGTTAACTCCCAATAAATCCTTTGGAAGTTTGGAAGTTCGGCTTGAGACTCATGATTTCACTGGGGTAACTGCTGGAATCCTGACACTTATTTTCAGGTAAATACAGTTCCAAATGTATCCCTCTGGCTGACAATCTTAACTGGGGCTTATTTTGGAGTAGGGCTTATATTACAAGCATCCTGAAAAAAATCATGCTAGGGCTTATTTTCTGGTTAGGTCTTATTTTCAGGGAAACGGGAGCTGTGGTTTACATCAGAGTAAATATTTATATGTTTGCAGCTCAGAATGGGGTACGATAGACATGTATTTTGATGTAGGTGTGTCTACGGTTGGAGTCTACTTTAAAAGTTATAGTTTGCCATTATGAAGTGCTCCTCCCTTTTTTCTCATCCGGGGGGAAGATAGAATAGTAAATTTGCACAGCTGAATTTTGTATCAAATTGCTGCCATCAGATACCAACCAAGATAAAACAAGGGGTGTCTATATTTATTGCTATGTTTCTCCAGCTTGGCCACTTTTAAGATATCCCAAAGTTGGAAGGGACTTTGAAAAGCATGAAATCATAGACTCCTAAGGTTAGATGGGACCTTGCAGGTCATAGAATTGTAGATCCCTAGAGATGGAAGGGGTCTTAGAGCGGGGGTCCCCAACCACTGGGCCCCGGACCGGTACCGGTCCGTGGATCATTTTGTACCAACCCGCAAAGAATGAATAATCGTGATTGAAATATATATAAAAATATGTTTTTGCTTCCGGGTGTCTTATTTTGAAAGACAACCACTTCCGCCCTCGCCTAACTTCCGCGCCTAACTTCGCGGACCGCATTGTTAAAGTTAAGAAGCCCTTTACTGTTGGGGAAGAATTGATTTTGTCGGTCCTTGAAAAAGTGTTTTCTGCGTATAACTGGTCCCTGGCACAAAAAAGGTTGGGGACCACTGCCTTAGAGGTTGTATAATCACAGACTCCAAGGATTGGAAAGGACCTTGGAGGTCATAGAAACATAGATTTTTAGGGTTAGAAGAGATGTTGGAGGCCACACAATCATAGAGTCCTGTGGTTGGAAGGGACATTGGAAGCTGTAGAAACAGATTTCTAGGGTTGGACAGGACCTTGAAGGTCAGATAATCATAGATTCCTAGGGCTAGAAAGGACTATGGGGGAGGTCATAGAAACAGATTTCTAGGGTTAGAAGGGACCTTGGAGGTCATAGAAACAAACTTTCTAGGGTTGGAAGGGACATTGGAAGTCAGATAATCATAAGAGAGAGAGGGGAGACAGAGACAGAGACAGAGACAGAGAGGGGGACAGATGGGCTCCAGTATGAATCCGGAAACTCACTGGCTTTGCTGGCTGAGGAATTCTGGGAGTTGAAGTCCACAAATCTTAAAGTGGCCAAGGTTGGAGACCCCTGATTCTAGCCCACCATCTTTCTCTCTTGTCAGGCTCTTTTCATTGCATCCCCACTCAGAATGGGGGAGGGTCAGCAACCCACTGAGCCTTCCTCCCCTATCCCGCCCTCCCTGTCTCCTTGCTACTGGCTCCCTCCTGATCTTCCTCCTCTGCTCCCCCCCTCCCAATTTTTTGCATTCCTTCTACCAGCGCGTGTCAAGGCAGGAACGGTTTTTGATCGGGTGAGCCCCGCGCTCCCATCATGCTGTTTTCCGTTCTTTTCCCCAGACACGCCTGCTTTATGCCCAAAACCAGCGTGCTTGTCACTCCTTCCCACTCATGCCCCAGAAGGTGCGATCCAGGCTATGTAAAGATCTGTATCTGTAGAAGGATGGCAATCTGGGTTTTGAAGCGTCATTGTTCTCGCACGTTGCCTGCATCTCCAACTACCTCCCACGCCTGATATTCCCACACACAGGGGCTTCCTGGTTCCCCGAGTTCAGTTCACGTTCCAGGTGGCAGAAGGAGGAGGGGCACTGCATAAATGTTGCAGTGTCCCCACCCACCACGGGGTGGCAGCTAAAAAGACCAAATGAGCCCTGACACGGAGGGGGGGGGAACAGGACAGAAATCCCGTTTTTTGTCCTGAAATCCCTGGTTTCTTTCACCCATACTTCGCCATTATTATTTCATAAATAATTCAAAGTGGTGAATGTAGTGAATACTCCTTCCTCTTCCAATTTTCCGCACAACAACAACCCTGTGAGGGCACACACACCTGTTGAGGTGGGTTGAACTGAGAGAGAATGCTGGTCCAAAGTCATACGCAGTGGCTTTCATGCTAAGAGCGGGACTAGAACTCCATCATCTCCTGGTGAATTTATGGTCCGGAAGTCACCCAGCAGCTTTCCATGGTGGGCGGACAGAATAATGTCTCTGATGATTGGTCACTCATTCGGCATGGCTTTGGGCTGACTAGAGACTCCACCATCTCTGGTGAATGTGCCAACGTCAACTATTGGTTTCTGGCTGAGGGGGACTAGAAGTCACATATCCTGGTGATTGGCCAAGGCCACATAGTTGGTTTCAGGCTGAGGGCGGGACTGAGAATCACATTCTGGTGATTGCCACGTCACTAGTTGCTTTCCAGGCTGCGGCGGGCTAGAACTCAGATTCCTGGTGATTGCATAAGGCACACTCTGATCGTTGTTTGCCATGGTGAGGGGGACTAGAACTCCGACATCTCCTGGTGATTTGGCAAAGGCACTAGTTGGCTTTCATTGGCTGAGGGGGGATCTAGAGAGTCACAGTCATCCTTGGTGATTGGCCAATGGCCATAGTTGGTTTTCATGGCTGGAGGCGGGATAGGTAACTCAGACAGTCTCCGGGTGATTGGGCCAAAGAGCAGCTAGTATTGGATTTCATGGTGAGGGGGACTAGAAGGTAGCACATCTCCTGGTGTTGGCCAAAGGACTGTTGGCTTTCATGGCTGAGGCGGACTAGAATCACATCTCCTGGTGATTGGCCCAAAGGCACTGTTGGCTTTCATGGTGAGGGGACAGAATACACATTACTGGTGATGGCCCAGAAGGCAATTAGTATTGGTTCATGGCTGTAGGCGGGACTAGAACTACCCATCTCCCTGGTGATTGGACCAAAGGCCTAGTTGGCTTTTTATGGCTGGGCGGGACTAGAATCACATCTTTGGTGATTTGGCCAAAGGGCACTGTTGCTTTCATGGCTGAGGGGGGATGACTCACAATCGTCCCTGTGATTGGGCCCAAGTACTTAGTTGGTTTCCATGGCTGGGCGGGACTAGAACTCACGCATCTCACTGGTGATATGAGCCAAGGCACCTAAGTTGGCTTTCATGGCTGAGGCGGGCCTAGAATCACATTTAATGGTGATTGGCCAAAGGCACTGGTTGGCTTTCATGGCTGAGGCGGGACTGAGACTCACCATCTCCATGGTGTGTGGCCAAGGACTAGTTGGGCTTTCATGCTGAGGCGGGACCAAATCACATCTTGGGTGATGTGGCAAAGGCACCTAGTTAGTTTCATGGCTGAGGCGGGCTGAACTCCATCTCTGGTGATTGGACAAGACCTTAGTTTGGCTTTTTATGGCTGAGTCGGGACTAGAACTCCCATCTCTTGGTATTGCCCACAAGCAGACCTATTTGCTTTCATGGCTGAGGGACTAGAACTCGCGTCTTCTGATTGCCCAACAGCATTAGTTGGCTTTCAGTGGGCTGAGCGGGACTATGAACCACATTCTGGTGATTGGCCAGAGTCACTAGTTAGCTTTTTGGACATCACCGTTCCTGGATGAAGGGCTTCGCTGAGACTAGAAACTCACCCGTCCTGGTGATTGGCCAAAGGCACTATTGGCTTTCATCGGCTTGAGCGGATAGAAACTCCACCATCTCCTGGTGATTGCCGAAAGCATTAGTTGCTTTCATGGCTGACGGACTAAACTCACATCTCCTGTGATGGCCAAACAACTAGTTGGGCTTTCATGGCTGAGGCGGAGAACTACGTCTCTAGCAAGTCACCTTTTCATGCTAGCGATAAACTCAATGTTCTGGTGATTGGCCAAGGTCACCATAGTTGGCTTTCAGTGATGGGCGGACTAGAACACCACTCCTGGTGATTGCCCAAAGTCACCGTGTGGTTTCATGGCTGAGGCGGGACTGAATCACGTGTCACTGGGATTGGCCAAAGCACTTAGTTCGTTTCATGGCTAGCGACTATGAACTCACATCTGGGAATTGGCCAAATGCACTAAAGTTGCGTTTATGCTGAGCGGAGCTCATGAACTCAACTTTCGTCTTGGTGATCTGCCAAGGTCCTTATTGGCTTCATGCTGCGGACTAAACTCACCGCTCTGGTGGATTGGCCCAAAGAGATGTGGTTCAGTGGCTGAGGCGTACTAGAAATCAACCATCTCTGTGATTGCTAAGCAGCAGTAGTTGGCTTTCATGCGGAGGCGGGACTAAGAACTCACCTCTCCTGTGATTGGCCAAGGACCTAGTGCCTTTCTGGCTGAGGCGGGACTAGAACTTCCCAAGTCTCGCTGGTGATTGCCAAATGGACCTAGTTGGCTTTTTGGCGTGAGCGGGACTAGAACTCACATCTCTTGGATTGGGCCAAAGGCAACCTAGTTGGCTTCTATGCTGAGGCGGACTAGAACTGCACCATTCTCTGGTGATTGGCCTAAAGCACCTAGTTGCTTTCATGGCTGAGGCGGAGAGCTCAGAATCACCCGTCTACTGGTGATTGGCAAAGCACTAGTTGGCTTTCATCGGTGAGGGCGGGACTGAATCACTCCTGTGCTTGGCCAAAGGCACATGTTGGCTTTCCAATGGCTGAGGCGGGACTAGAACCTCATGTTTCCTGTTCCTAGCCTGGTTCTTAACATTTTAAACCAAATTGGCTCTCCAATAGGGATGCTTTGGTTCAATTTTATTTTCCCAGAATTCCCTGGTGCTCTTTCTACTCTTGTTCCTAGAAAATGGAGGCTCTGAGGCCCAGTCCTTTGAGATAGGCCAAGCTGCAAAGCCGAAATCATATAGAGCAATACTACTTTTTATTCAAGGTAGTTCTTGCTTACCAACTGCCTCATTTAGCAACCATTCAAATTTATAATGGTGTTTAAAAGAAATAGCAGCCAATCCTCACATTTATTACTGTTAAAGCATTCCTTGGCCCTGTGGTGGCCGTTTGTCACATCAACTGGCTTCCCACAAAATCAGTGAGGAAGTTGGCAGGAAGTCACAAGTTGTGCTCCCATGAGGTTTGCTTAATGACTGTAGTGCTTTGCTTAATGACCGAAGCGAAAGTAAGGTCACCTCTGGCAGTGATGCGATGTTTTGTTTAATGACTGTATCACCAACAGAGTTTGCGATAATCATCACTAAATGAGGGTTTTCTTGTATGTGAACACTACCTCATTCTATAAAGGTAGTCCTTGACTTATGAGCACGATTCAGCCCAGAATTTATGTTGCTAAGTGAGAAAGTTGTTAAGTGAGCTTTTCCCTATTTTAAGACTTTCCTTGCCACAGCTGTTAACTGAATCACTGCAAATTGTTAAATTAGTTACATTGGTTGTTAAGTGAATCCAGCTTTATCAGAAGGTTGCAAAAGGGGATCGCGTACACCTGCAAGACTCTGCAGCCATCATAAATATGAATTAGTTGCCAAGCGGCTGAATTTTGATCACGTGGCCATGAGGATGTTGCAACAGTCATAATTGTGAAAAATGGTCAAAAATCCTTTTTTTCAATGCCGGAGTAACTTCGAACAGCCACTAAATGAACTGTTGTGAGTTGAGGACTTCCTGTACATATTCCTATCTCAGCTGATTTTTGTTAATTTCAATATTTAATGCCTTAAGTGTTATACATTGTCATTTTTATTGAGTTGTAAGCTGCCTGCAGTCACTTGAAACCAAGATGGATAGCATATAAAGTTAATAAATATGTAAGAGGTACAGTACAAGTGATCCTTGACTTACAACCACAATTGAGCCCTAAATTCCCATTGCTGAGCATGACAGTAGTGTTGTGGTTCGCCAGCAGACAGAAACAGAATCAGACAGTGGGGAAGAATGGGAACCAGTCAGGAAGTCTGGGGAGGAATCAGATGAGGGTCTTGCATCCAATGCAGAGATGGGGCCAGGACCATCTGGGAATGGAGTGCTGCCTCTGAAGACTCTGGTGTCTGACAGCAGTGAGGCAGAGGTATAAGGGGAGCCTGTTCCCAGTGTGCGTGTGCACAGAACTGCTAGAAGGCAAGAACAGCTGAGACAAAAGGGGTGGCTTGGGAGGAAGGCTTGGAGGTGATTGCCCCTCCCATAGGGGATAAAGGACAGGCAAAGGTGACAAAATCTTTGCAGGAAGCAAAGTCGTTCACTCTGTTCGAATAAATCCTTGGAGCTGTGTGTGGACTTTGTACTTCGATTGGTTTTTTTATAGTTAATTTGGCACTTTAGTTGTTGGCAGAAATTCAAAAGAAAGAAAGGTGGGTGCTTATCTCAAGGAATGTTTGGGCCTCATTACTGGCTGGGAATGAAAATAATTCCCAGCACTGAAATAAAAAAAGAATTGTTTTAACTAAGTGTGTGCTTAATCATGGTCTCAAGAAGAATCCTTGGTCAGAACAAGTAGTTCAGTAAGTTTTGCCCCATTGAATGACCTTTCTTTTCAGAGTTGTTCAGTGAATCACTGCAGTGGTTAAGTCAGCCACACAGTTGTTAAGTGAATCTGGCTTCCCCATTGACTTTGCTTGTCAGAAGATCGCAAAAGGGGATCATATGACTGCGGGACACTGAGACCGTCATAAATACGAGCCAGCTGCCAAACATCTGAATCTTGATCATACGACCATAGGGACGCTGCAAGTGTGACAAATAGTCATAAGTCACTTTTTTCAATTCCAATCGCTAAAGAATGGTCGCTTAAAAAAAGGTTTGAACGTTAATTAAACAAAAGGTTGTGAGTCAGGGACGATGAGCCAGCCATGTGCAGCAGCAGCCAAAAAAGCCAATGCAATCCTAAATTGTATTTAACAGAGGGATACAATCAAGATCAAGGGAGGTACTAATACCACTCTATAAAGCCTCAGTAAGACCACACCTAGAGTACTTGATCCAGTTTTGGTCACCACATTATAAAAAAGATGTTGAGACTCGAGAAAAAGTACAGAGAAGAGTAACCAAAATGATGAGGGGATTGGAGGCTAAAACACATAAAAGAACAGTTGCAGGAACTGGGCCTGGCTGGTCCAGTCAAGAGGAGGACCAGGGGAGACATGATAGCAGTCTTCCAATATTTGAGGGGCTGCCCAGAGAGAAGGAGGGGGGTCAAGCTATTTTGCAAAGCACTTGAAGGCCAGACAAGGAAGAATGGATGGAAACTGATCAAGGAGAGATTCCACCTGGAAATCAGGAGAAACTTTCTGACAGGGAGAACAATCCACCCATGGAACAGAAGTTGCCCTTGGAAGTTGTGGGAGTTTCATCACTTGAGACTTTCAAGAAGAGATTGGATTCCCATCTGTCAGAAATGATGTAGGGTCTCCTGCTTGGGCAGTGGGTTGGACTAGATGACCTGCAAGGTCCCTTCCAACTCTGATTGTCTGTTACGGGTTGTCTGACTACCTGTAACAGAATCTGGCAAGTTTGAATGTAAGTCTCCGCTTCCTCCCTTCTCCTTATGAGAAGAACCTCTAAGTCAAGGATTCCCAACTGTGGGCCACGGCACACTCCTGGCTTGTAGCCTAATTGCCACTGGGCCAGAAGAGCATGCACAGCCCCACTCGTGCAAGGATCACTGCGAGCATCATGGGTGGTTGCAGCCCCACTCACCCGAGCATTGTCACACCCACTCTCAGCCCGACTCACACGAGAGTCTTCGCTGGCACTCACAGTCCCACTCACACAAGCTTCGTCACAGGTGGGTAGCCCCATTTGCGTGAGGTTCGTTGCGGGCACTTGCGGCCTCACTCGCATAAGCGTCGCCACGAACATCACAGTCACATGCAGGCACACACTTACATGTATGCCTGCCCCTCCCACCAAATCATTCCCCTCTTTCTCCCTCCCCCCCAATTCCTCTCTCTAGGCTACTAACCAGGAAAAGGTTTGGGAACTCTGCTCGGAGTCGTTTTCTCACATTACAGCTCTGAAACCAGACTCCTGTTTCTCTTATCTGCCTTTTCTGTTGGCGGTTCTTCCTCCTTCCTCCTGTTGCTCAAGCTCCTTCCCACTGCGCATTCCATCGAGAAACAGCCTCACAAACGGTTATACGAGCGGTACATAAATTTTAACAATCGTGAGGTAAAAAAATACAACAAAGCAACCAGGCACCCTCACAAAAGCGACAGCAAGCCATGTCCAAACCAACAGGTGTGCTTCGCGTGGACCCAAAGGCACAGGGAAGCAGGTGTTTCCTAAACAGATAGATAGTGATGCAGAAGCAGAGACAAGAGTTGAAAAGAGAGGAGGGAGGTGGGGTGTTCTCCTAATAACCACGGTTTGACAAGCCCTGGATCGGCACGCAAGCCAGATGGTGTGCCTAGTTTATCCACAGAGGGATCCCGGTGAGCGCACAAGGCCCACACCATTGCCGCTCCGTTGGCGTTGGCAGACAGGAGAGTGTCAACGAAGCGGGGACTGCTTGACAAGAGGATGCTGCCCCAACCAGCTGCTGCACACTCATTATGCAGGCGACGCCATGCTGCCTCGTTCAGTTTCTTCCCGACTCCCACGCTGGGCTTGGAAGGCCTCATTAAGCGGCATGTTAATTGCCGGGGCTTTCTGGTTAGCAAATGAGGTTGCCACTCACCCGGGGCGCAGTGGGGACTGGAGAGGAGTCAGATCCCGCTGGCCCATTGCCAAGACTGGAGGATGCGCGACAGGAGGTGGCATTCAAATCCTCACCGACAGCCAACGGTTGGCATTAACAGAGAGCTTGGAACAAAACAGTGTGGCACGGATTGCCACAGAGAAGGCAACCGGGTGTGTAGATAGCAGCCAGTCCCAGAGGTGATATCTTTTTGTGTGCACGTTGGCACGTGAGTTTCCAGCACTCCAGAGTTTCCGACACAGATCTAGAAGTCATCAAACCAAGGGAAGCAATCTCGTTGCCTCTTGAGTGCATTACAACCTCAACATACAGCCGTAATGGAGCCTGCCCATCATGGTTGTAAGTCCTGATGGTTGTTATTTTACAAGTTTTTATTTGTTTGTAATGTAAAACGTGAAACTACGAAAGCAAATAATAGGAAAAATAAGGGAGGGAGAGGGGAAAAGAGATGTGTAGAGAAGAAAAATTACGAGCCTGTTAGGAGCATCACCAAATAATTCCAGTGTCTGCACTTGCTTTCTGAATGTCAGTTTGGGAATTTGCCTAAGAAAATACATTTTATACCTGTTCAAAAATCCACTTGTGAATCTCCTTCAGTGGGGCATCTTGTTTAAGACCCCTTTGTCTTCAAAATGCTGACTAAGCTAAATTTGGCGTGGATTTTATCATTATTATTACAGGTAGTCATCAATTTACCGTGTCAGTCCTTTTAATTGCCGGTAGTTTATCATGTAAAATACAAAAGCAAATAATAGGGAAAAACAGGGGAGGGAAAAAGGAAGAGAAAAGTGGAGGAAAGAAGAGGGAGAGAAAAAGGCATTGACTTCCTATTCCCTTTGGTGCAGTAGAATAAGATAATAACATCAAACCTCTTTACTTTTATGCAATAATATAAAGTAGCCATTTCTATAACAACAAGCCTACCTAATCATCATCCTCCACCACCACCTCCTCCTCCTCCTCCTCTCTAAACTTTTTCCAAAGTCTCAATATCTTTTTGGTAGATTGGTGACCAAAATTGGTTGCAATATTCCATGTGTGATCTTAGACTTAAAAGAACATTATTGTCTCTTTGAATGTACACTCATCAGCATTCATTAAAATAAAATTACCTTTCATACAGCTGTCATAGGGTCTCCACCTCTAATATAAACATGACAAACAAATAAATAAGCACAGTTATGCACATACCCATATATATTATATGACATGGAGAAACAGCACAGTTTAATTCAGATGTATACATGTACATACATGGCAAGAGACACACATTTTGCAACTGGCATAAGGAACAAAGCGGTTACAGATTTTGATAGTCCTGCTAGAAATACATAGAATTTCTAGGGTTTTACAAAGTGTCACCTTGTTTCCCCAAAAATACAACCTACCCTGAAAGTAAGTTCTAGCTTGATTTTTACATGTGCACCCAATATGAGCCCTACCCCCAAAATAAGCCCTAATTAAGACCCCACCAACTCCAGAGTAGATGGGTAAAAATTAAGCTAGGGTGGGGATGGGTGTGTGTGGAGCTGCCCTACTACTTACCTTTGGACCGTTGTAGGCAGACCTGGCACACCCCAACACCTGCCTTGCTGACTCATTGCAGCCGGCAAGGCTAGCAAGGTTTTCCTGAAAACCTCTAGAGCTGAGAACAAAGCTCTGGATCGATCCTGAGCTCTGTTATCGGCTGCAGAGGCCTTCAGGAAAGCTTTGCTAGCTTCAGAAGAAGTTCCTGAAGGCCTCTGAGAGCGAAAAGACTCATGCAAGTGAGGTTAGTGTCAACTCATAAAATATTTCTCTGGTCTATTTGGGGTTGCCAATGGAAAGGGAGGGGGGAGCAGTGCGGCAGCTTGCAAACCAAAAGTGCATTCCATAAATAGTTTTTCAAAGATAGTTTCTGGGTGACTTGAAGTTTCTGCCATACAAAATTCTAACTGTGGAGAGCATGATTGATGACTCTGGACTATGGATGTGTCCCATTGGAGGACATGAATTAGGATACACCAGAAGGGTGGGGAGAAAACCAGGCTCAAGAGTGATAATGAATTATGCACTTCAGAGTCGGCTACACCCAGGCAGTGCCAGACATGTTAACTCCCAATAAATCCTTCTGAAGTTTTGGAAGTTTGGCTCGAGACTCATGATTTAAATGGGGGTAACTGCTGGAGCTCTGACAGTTAGCCAGTAGATGACATCCCCCCCCCCCAAAAAAATAAGACCTGATGCCTTTTTTGGTGGCAAAAAAACCTCACAAGACATGGTCTTATTTTTGGGAAAACACGGAAATAATACTTCCACGTGATTACCAGCGCCCGTACGTGTCCGTGCTCGTATCCATTGTACGTGTCCATTGTACGTACATCCAAGCAGCACGTATTTTCCTCATCCTATGGACGGGAAAGGATGGGGATCATTTCTACAATTGATTCTTTGCTTTCCTGAATGCCACTCACCGCCCCTCCTTACAGGCTGCAGCCGTGTTTTGCAGAGGCAATAAATTCTTAGCAAAGGCATGCATTTGGGACCACAGGATCTGGAATTTAATTTAGGGGCATTTGCAAACCTCTGGTGTTTTCTCTTCCACCGAAATCTGCTCTCCCTGTTTTTGTTGTTGTTGTTGTTGTTGTTGTTATGCACCAAAGGAGACCAGTTGACCTGTTTGTAATACATTTGTTAAAATAACCCGAAGACACCAATTCTTAAGCATTCATTTATTGAAAAGTCTGCGACTTTAATTAGAAAAGGTGGAGTGCATTAGTCTGTCTGTGTGTCAGAGCGGAAGAAGCTTCTTTGGATGAGAAGCGAAACGTCTTCAAACGAAAGACCAGAAAAGTCCAGTGGCCTCCTGAAAAAAAAACAAAAAAGAGGACCTTTGGGTCTGTCTGTTTGCTTACGGATAGCCCTTGAGTTATGACCGCCATCGTTAAGTTGCGCCAGTCATTAAGGGGGGCCCTGATGTGAGCAACTCGGTTTTATGACTTTTTTTAAAAAACCGTTGTTGAGCCCACAATTATGGTCATTAAGCTGTGCCAGTCGTTAAGTGGGCCATTACGTGATTGACTCGATTTTATGACCTTTTTGAGGCAG
>BHFT01033144.1:0-11957 GCA_004320025.1 Laticauda laticaudata
GTGTTATCCGCTCTGGTTATGCAAATTTTTGCCCCTTTTGAGAGCGAATAACAACAGATGGAACATTTTGCTCGTCCGCTGTGTCCTTTTTACAAATGTATTGCATCCGTTGGGCAGTGTGACAGGGCCTTAAGGAAAAAGTAGGGTGACCTGCCTGAGGTTTTTTTTTTTACTAGCTACATTAAGTAGCTAGTAAAGTAGGTAAAGTAACTTTAAGTAGCTATATTGTTGCGGATTTATTTCTGTTTTAAGCTTAGCTTAAAAAGTCCTCCATTTTTAATCAGATTTTTCTTCATCAACAATATTTTATTACTTTATTTATTTTATGATATATCTCCAATCTTTCAACAGAAGTATTCAGAAGAGCTAACAATAGTTGAAGTAAACAGTTATAAATTATAGGACAAAACTGAGAAAGACAACCCTATCCAGATCACAGCAGTCAACACAGCCATAAAAGCTATTAGAGCAATAAAATCAGTTAATAAACTTTCCATTAAAAGATCAGAATAAACAGAATTGTCTTCAGTTGTAATGGAGAAAATAATGAAACAAACTCAAAATGAATACTATATATTTGGAATGCCGCTCCTGAAAGAGCCTCTCTTGAACCATTAGGCCAAGTAGCACCTGAGGAAATCTCTGGTCTCCTGGTTGGAATCATTGCCCCACTGATACTGAAATATTTAGTAAATAAATAAGTTTTACTTTATAACCATGGGTCATGGTTATATAGCATAGAATATAATACAATTGCAGCTGGCTTCCTTGTGCAATTCAAGGTGATGAAGATGAAATCCTTGGTGTCCTGTGAGTTTGAGTGCTTGAAAATATTTCATTACCCAACTATGTAACATCATCAGCATGTTTGAGGGTAGGATTTGCTCTCTGTATAGAATAATTCCTGCCCATTTTGATGGAGACGCAGTTTTCTTCTTGGGAGCTGATTGATTAGGATATTGTTTTCTGCTAGATGGCTTGTCTGGTGTTTAGATGCATGGTGTACAGGAAGGCAGGGCATGCTGATGTAGAAATTAATGCAAACATTTCACACTTCAACATTAAAGGTAGTATCTTCTATTGGAAGGTGCTGGTTATTATCCAAATTGATGTGTTTGTCATAGAACCTAGATATCTGACGGGTTGGTTGTCTCGAATTGTTTCTGCCAGAGTGTCTGCACTCTAGATCCTCACCATTAAACATGGCTAACTTGTCGGACTGTAGAAG
The DNA here is from genome assembly GCA_004320025.1 of Laticauda laticaudata. Taxonomy (NCBI): domain Eukaryota; kingdom Metazoa; phylum Chordata; class Lepidosauria; order Squamata; family Elapidae; genus Laticauda; species Laticauda laticaudata. The sequence goes on from BHFT01033144.1 coordinate 1,229, forward strand.
TGTGCCTTCTCTGTTGCAACTCCCACCATCTGAACAGCATTCCCTAGCACTAAGTAAAGGCCCTGTCACACTGCCCAATGGATGCAAAACGGACACAACGGATGAGCAAAATGTTCCATCCGTTGTTATCCGCTCTCAAAAGGGGTAAAAATTTGCATAACGCAGAGCGGATTAACATGGAAGAACGGACGGCGTGCGAGGACGCAGAGCGGATGGAAAGAGGAATGCCGGAACAGAAAGCCAGCAGATGGAAGCAGATGAGAGCGGATGCACATCCGCTAGGGCTTCCGGGGGGCCTCAGCAAAAGGCAGACGCGGAACGGATGAAGCGGGCATGCACAGCAGCATTGCACAGTGGGATTGAACGCGGATGCAGAGCGGAACACGCTAGCGGATGGCACAGGCGGAAGCCTAACGGTGACTAGCGTTAATTGCACATGCGGGGAGGATGCATTGCACAAAGCCCGCGGATATAAGAAGCAGCTCAGGAAGCAGATCACCATTCAAGAGGAAAGGACCTGCTGCCGACAGTATGACAGCCTTGCCTGCCCTGCCTGCCTGCCTCCTGCAAAGCCTGCTGCCAGCCTTTGGTCCTGCCTGCCTGCAAGCCTGCCTTGCCAGGCCTGCCTGCCAAGCCTGCCTGCCAGTCTTGCTGTCTGCCGCCTGCCAGCCTTGCCTGCCAGCCAGCTGCCTGGCCAGCCTTGTGCCTGCCTTTCCTGCCAGCCTTGCGTGGCCTGCCCTGCCTGCCAGCCTTTGGTGCTGCCTGGGCCTGGCAGCCAGCCTGCCTGCCAGCCTTCCTTGCAGCCTTTGGTTTCCTGCCAGCCCTCCCTGTGCAAGCCAGCAATCCCCACAGACACAGGAAGAACAGGAAAGTCCCTCAAGCCATCTTGGCTGCCATCAGCCATCTGTAAGCCGTATCCCTACAAGAGGGACAGGGATACCAACCTGCCGCCACTGGCCCTCTAACACTCCTCTATTCGTCTGGCCTTCTGCAGCACGGGCGCTCGCTCTTCTGGCGGGCTGGGGGATGCTGTGGCTCGTGCTTTTCTGGAGGAGCTGATGAGTGCGGGGATCAGACAAGCACTCAGCACCAGCCACCTCCACAGCACCTGGACCCTTTCACCCCTGAGACTGAGTGACCAAGAGGAGTGCAGAGACTCATTTTTGTTTTATAGCTTGGTTGTTAATAAAGTCTATTTTTGATTCACACACTTGCTCATTTCTTTTTTTAATACAAGTCTTGGTGGGGAAACTTTTAGAAATGGTTTAAGCCCTCGCATGCTTGTGGGTGGGTTAAGATAGCAGATGGGATGGGCAGGTACTTTGTGGATGGGTAATAGCTGTGGGATGGGCAGGGATACCTTTGGGATGGTAATAGCTGTGGGATGTGCAGGTTTACCTTTGGGATGGGTAATTAGCTTTTTTTTGTTGGGAATTTGGGTTAGCGATACCTGTGGGATGGGTAATAAGCTGTGGGATAGATAAACCTCCAGCTGCAAGCATTAGTGAGACTGTAATTGGTTCCACCCTCCCAGGTGCCACACCTATGGCCCTTTATTATAATACAGGTAATCAATCATCCACCATTCTATGTCAACATAAACACAACTCTTTATTAAATGCGCCTGTTCACGTGGCCCATCCAAACATACATTGGCCCAATCTCATCAGTGTGCATGAGGACAGCTGAAGGATAGCATCCATTTAATCATCTATCATCCTGTCTTGCCACTTCCACTACTCCAGCTCGGGAGTTGCACCAGTGTCTCAGGCAGGTTGCACTGCGCTTCTTCCCTTCACAATGAGGCTTCTGTTGGGCCTTGCACAATCCTCAGTGTCTATCAGGTTTGTCCTTGCCCTGCCATTCCCCAGGCTCCATGTCCCCATTGCCTTGTTGGAGCGTCACGAGCCTTTCTGCAAAACACTGGTAGCGCGTGCGCATGAGATTGTGCCAGATGCAGCCATGCTTTCAGATGTTTCCTCACCGGTCTTTCTGGGCGATGCTGCATGGTGGTGAGAAGTACCTTGGAACCTGTTGGCCAGGATGCCAAAGGCGTTCTCCACCACCCGCCTTGCCCTGGACAGCCTGTAGTTGAAGATCCCTCTCTTACAACGCGCGTGAAGGCATTTGCAGGTGTAGGGCTTCATGAGGTAGGTTGTGAGGGAGGAAAGCCGTCATCCCACGATGAAGTAGGGCACATTTCTTGTGGGTCGTTGGCGCAGGGGTTCTGGAATCTGGGAAGCCCTGAGAGGTTGGCATTCCAGCCCCCTCCTGAGGTGGACTGGCGTTGTATACTGGGCATCTGAGATGAGCCCGGTTGCCTGTTAAGTCAGCATCGCTCATGGCGAAGACGCATGATGCTGAAGAAGCCCTTGTAGTTGTTGATAAGAGGACCCTTTGAGTTGGCTGGAGCTTTGGCAGGCCACAAGTTGCTTGCCATCAATGCGGCTCCCAACGGTGTGTGGGGAAGTTCCACTCTGCATACCACTGCCTCTGCAACTTTCTTCCATCCTTCTCAGTGGGAGGGGCACTGGAGGAGCTCCTCCATCGTATTCTTCGCATGATGGCCTGCACCACTTTCCCTCTGACCACAATGCTGATGTGTGTGTGGCACTCTCCAGCCGTACTGCATGCTCCTTGTAGTGGTCCTGAGGGGCAGGGGCCCACAGTTGAGTGCCACCTTGAGCCCAGTTCCAGGCTGGGCCGGAGGTTGGTGTTTGCCAGGTCAACCTGGGTGTCAGCGCATGCACAACTTTGCTCAAACATGGCTGGAGGCATCCTCATGAAGTTCTGGAGATTGCCCCGAGTGTCTTCGCCTCCTGCGCTCCACCTCAGCTTGTTGTACCAGTCCATCCTCTGCTTTCTTGGCGAACCCATCTTCGTACCCAGCATGCTTCTTGGGCCACCTCTTTTCTTCCCGTTAGTAGAGTTCACAGAGCCTGTAGATGGCTTCGCACTGTCTGCAGCAGGGGATTTGGTGGCTTGCCAAAAGGACTTTGTTACGATCCCACAGTGCGAATGACTGGGATGCTGTGGAAGAGCAAGAGGTAGATGAAGGCTGCAGAGCGGTCTACACCGCCAGGGGCTGCCTGCTTTGAAAGTGAGATTGCAGATGAGTTGCTCCCCCTTTTTTTATAGGCAGTTAAGTTTCCCCTATGGTGTCCCTTGCATCCTCTAGGCATCTCTAGAATCCTTAATATCAGAAGATAGGTCCCCTCTTGCGAAACGTTTTTTCCATTTTACATGCTTTGGTTTCTGTGCTGCATCCGCTAGGATCTGTCTGCATCCATTCCCATCCGTTCCGCTTCCTTCCGGGCGTCCGTTTTTACCGGGTGGAGCAGATGTAGGTTGGCGTTGGATGTTGCAGCAGATGCCTAGTGGATTATAGCGGCATTGCAGAATGAATTGGATACATTTTTCCGCGCAAAAGTTTTGAGCAGCTCAAAACTTTCTGAGCGGATGAAACGTCCTAAACAGAATGCTGGACGGATAGAGAGCGAAGGCAAAACAGAAGTCAGTGAGTTACAGAACGGATACATCGCATTAACCAATGGATGGCAAGCTTTTTTTCCCATTTTACATCCTCTTTCCATCCAGTTGGTGCAGTGTGACATGGCGCTTAAGGCACCATTTCTCCTAGGATTCCAGAAAGTTCCTGAAAACCTGGCTTTCGTACCAGGCCTAGGGTTTGGTTGTTGTTATTTATTTAAAGCCCCTTGTTTGTTTTGTGGATTTTATTGTTATTTAGACTATTACTTGCAAGGCATCATAAGCTTCCTAACAGATAGAAGCAGCAGGTGAAGCTAGGCAGAATCAAACATCCTATACTTGCTACAATCAGCATAGCCCCCCCCAAGGCTGTGTGTTATCTCCACTTCTCTTTTCCCATGTACGCAATGACTGCATCTCCAAACGATCCATACTGGTTTGAAAGTACTTGAAGTTATGCTGATGACGACAACAGTGAGTGTATCATTCGAGGACAATGATGGAATCTGCATTACAGACAGCGGAGGTTATACAAACTTGCCTCATGGTGTAACATGGAACAATCTAGAACTGAACACACTCAAACAAGAGACTGGTGGTAGACCTTTGAAGAAACCCTCCCGTACTACCACCTCTTCTCAATAGTTCTAGACAACACACAGTATCAGCAGTGGAGACTTTCAAATTTCTAGTTCTACTATATATCACATGACCTAAAATGACATCGCTAACATCAAACAACATCACTAATCAAAAAAGCCACAACCAAAAGAGTTGTTCTTTCTGTGCCAGCTCAGAAGCTCAAACTGCCACCATTGAGCTGCTGATACCGTTCTACAGAGGAATATCTTGATCTCCGTGCAGGTCTATCATCCTGCCACCTCTATGTCTGCGTTATTCTGCACCCAACAGGACAGACACAGAAACGATAATTAGGGACCTGCCAGACAAAAAACAATTACTGTTCCACTCCTGCCTTCAAAGCTGGAGGACCTGTGGTATACTGCTACGAGTGAAAAAAGAGGCTGTGAAAATATTCACAAGACCCCTCACATCCCAGACATAAACTGTTCTCAACTCCTGTCCCTCCAAAATGATGTGTATTAGAGCAATGTACACCCGTAACAACTAGAACAACCAAGAACAGTTTTTCCTGAAACGCCATCACTCCTGCTTACAAAAATATATTCCCTCAACACTGTATTCAAAGGTATACAAAAGTCATTGCCGATCTGTTACTGATTAATCTTTCTCATCACTACCTTATCCACCTTCCCCTTCCCACGTGATTGTAGGAGTGTTTAAGTTTGTATGTCTTGTATTCTTCCACAATTTATAAACATGTTCCCAAGCTAATTGGATTTGAATTGTTGATGTTACCCTACGACTATCATTTAAGTGCTGTACGCTTATAATTCTTATTCTTAATGAATGTATCTTTTTCTTCTTTTCTTTATGTATACTGAGAGTATTTACACCAAGACAAATTCCTTGTGTGTCCAATCACACTTGGCCAATAAACCATTCTACTCTATTCTATTCTATTCTATTCTATTCTGTTCTGTTCTATTCCATTCCATTCCATTCCATTCCATTCCAATCTATTCTATTCTATTCTGACTTCATGTTTTTAAGCTGATATTTTATATTTGTATTGTTTTGAATGTCCATTGGTGTTGAGGGACTAACACATTTAAATAAATAATAAAAATAACACAGTAAAATAAAGTAATAAAGAAATGTTAGAGCTGTAGTAGTGCAGTGGTTAGAATGCAGTACTGCAGGCTAACTCTGCTGACTGCTAGCTGTTCGATCTTGATCAGTTCAAGGTTGACCCACCATTCTGAGGTCAGTAAAATGAAGACCCAAATTGTTGGGGGCAATATGCTGACTCTGTAATCTGCTTAGAGACTGCTGTAAAGCAGTATGAAGTGGTATATATGTGCTATTGTTATTATATAATTAGTTATTTATAAACCACCACAGGGGCCTAAGCTAAAGAGAATGACAGGAACTACATGATAAAAACACAACAAAAGCACAACAGTAAACAATACACAGTGGTATAATTCTAACGTGATCATGAATATGCAGAAGAGAAAGAAAGTCAGGGTAAATTTGTATCAATTTTAGGTAGTTTTGTAGTATGCATTTTAATGAAGTAAAATTAAAACATGTTATTGAGGATACCGATGAGGTTGGCCCAGATGTCGTACTCTCACAATCTCTTTTTCAAGATCAGCCATATGATCCTATGGATTGCTTTTTATGCTAAAGACATTCAGCTGTCTTATGCATTGGATGAGAGGGTGCCTCTTTCACTCCAAGAGAATAAACCGGACTGACAAATTAATCTCACTGACACCAGCAATGGGTGACATGGTTTAGGATATGCAGAACACCATATGTTGCAACCGCAGTTGCTGACTGCAGAAAAGAGGGCAATGTCTGTAGAGACCTGCAGAAATGACTAGAGAGCAGGTAATATTCTGGCTTCATCTACTTTCTGAGATAACCAACTCATTTTGCTCAACAGTCCTGCCTTGATGTCCTGACTGATCTATTCTCATGTACATGGGGTTACAATGCCTGCAGCCTTCAACCAGTTGTGTCTACCTTCACATGATATTCACATTGGCAAAAGTGTTCTTTTTTCCATTCACTGGCAGCTTACTGTGTCAAGAAGTGTGTGAAAAGTAGATCTCAGAGAGAAAAGGATATTTAAAAAAGAAGAAGGAAGCAGGCAGTAGCCACTTCATTCCTGGTCCCGTTCTTCAATTGCATAAGCCCTGCTTACTGTTGATTAAAATCTTTGTTTGTTACTAAGATTAAAAATGAATTCATGCACATAATGAAATTGTGTGGGTGTCATTTTTTTAAAAGTGTAGTTTAAATGTTTGTTTTTGCTTTGATCTGCTTTTCTTTACTTTCAATGTTTTGTTAATGTACCATCAGTTTTTTAAAAAGCAAACTGAAAGTCACAATTTCAAAAAAAGCAGAGGAAAAATTAAACAGTTTAAAATAATTTAGAGCTGCTTTTAAATAAATTACAACCAAGTTAAAATACTTTGAACACCAGAAAATCAGTTGGGAGAAAAAGAGGTTACCTTCTTAGGGATTTTATCAGGTTTAAGATCCCTTTTCCTTTATAAAATGGTTTTTCCTGTGGGTTATCCCACAGGAAAAAAAAGTCTATTATCTATAAAATAAAATACAAGCTGAATAGTCAAGTTCTTGTTGATGATCCAAGCTCTGTAAAGGACCTTGGAATACTCATCTCTAATGATCTAAGTGCTAGAGTTACTAAGTGCTAGTAACTACATAGCCAAAAAGGCATTAAGAGTTGTTAACCTAATCCTACGTAGCTTTTTCACACGACTAACTGGAGCATACAAAACATTTGCTAGACCAATACTCGAATACAGCTCATCAGTCTGGAACCCATGTTACGTATCTGATATTAGCACAGTTGAGAAAGCCCAGAAATATTTCACAAGAAGAGTTCTCCACTCCTCTACTTGTTGTAGAATATCTTATGCCACCAGGCTTGAAATTCTAGACCTAGAAAACCTTGAATTACGCCATTTTTGGTCTGATCTAAGTATGGTATATAAAATCATACATTGCAACATCCTACCTGTCAATGAATACTTACTTCAGCTTCAACCATAACAACACAAGAGCACACAATAGATACAAACTCAAGGTTAACTGCACCAAACTTGATTGCAGAAAATACGACTTCAACAACAGAGTGGTCAATGTCTGGAATACTCTACCTGACTCTGTGGTTTCTTCCCCAAACCCCAAAAACTTTAACCTTAGACTGTCTACTATGGACCTCACCCCTTTCCTAAGAGGTCTGTAGNAAATAAATAAATAAATAAAATAAAATCTTTTTTGCACAGTCAAACCCTTAGGGACTTAATTCTCACCCTCAGTTTCTTTCAGTATTATCAGAAATGAAGGGAAATAGTGAGCTATATAATCAGTTTACTAATCTATTTATATGGTGTCTGCAGATACAACTGAATTCACATCTGACATCAGTATTTTGTTTTCATTGTTGCTAAGTGGAATGAAGATTGACTGCTTTATAAATCCTCTCTCACTGACTAGAGGATGGGATAGTTTATGTGGAAAAATCAACCACCACCACCACCCATTCCTACCATCCTAGATTGAGTTAGCTTAATCCAAGTTCTGAAGTTGTTCAAGTGTTATGCTATGCCTCTACATTTCGTCATCTTTAAAACCAAATAAGCCCACTTGAAAATACAGGGTGGAATATACACAGTGCTTGGAAAAAGGATGCGTATTTGCCTGGTGTTAAAAACAGAAATAATGCCTGGTGTGAAAAACAAATAATTTACTCCAAGTTTTTTATTAAACGAACGAACCATGCCATTTACTTACTGATATCCCATAAATAAATAGGCCTTTAACTTCCCTTTCAGGGCAGCTCCCTCTGCAGGGATGGGGTTTAACCTTAAAAAATAGCAAATAATAATATTTTATCATTATGACTTTTCTCTCTCAAAGATTATTATTTCAATAACCATGAACAGAAATATGTGAGTCAGGCAAATTATCTTTACACATCACTATCAAGACTAGAAATGTTAGTGTTGAAAGCAAATGATCTATTGGCATCATCCACATATTTCTTTTGTTGTTCATTAGTGAAACACACAACAAATAAATATAGCTGTGCAGATCCTTTTTAAATTTCCATTGTAATCTTGTATAAAGAACCAATAGTATTTTACTATGAATGATTGGACAAATTCAAAGCAACTTTCTATGAAACAAAATTCACAATAAAACAATAATTAGACACAAAATATAAACTACAAAAGGGACAGACAGGAGATTGCCACAGAACAAATATGAAAAACTATCTTAAAGCTAAAAGAGATTACAGAAAACCAACAGTACAATCTGGCCATCCCGTGGAGTTTGCCCTCCGGCGGAAATAAAGACAAACTCAAACAGGATTTGAAACATTAGGCACAAATACAAACACTCATACAAAATCAACTTACAAAGGGAGAAAATGGTATAAAAAACCAGGGACTTACCATAAGAAGCTATCTAGCCCAGGAACTCAGGCTTCTCTCTGTTCTCTGCCTTCCTGAAAAATAAAAAGATCCAGCTTTCAAACATTTGTCCATATCCTTGTGCTGGAGCTCTCCCAGCAGGAAAATCGAATCCTTGAAAGAAAGGCATTTTGCCACCTTTCAACACTACTATTGTGCAAATGCATTCATTAATTGTTGAATATATCTTTTATTCACAAATACATGTAAATATAATTTCATTTTACTGTCTCTGAAACATGTTTTTATTCCTCTGGCTGTTGCTACTAATTTTCAAATCACTTAAGAGTCTTGACTGGTAGAAAGACATATTCCATAACAGAACATAAAAGTTAAAATAAGTTACACCAAAAAATTACCATAAAGTCCCAGGATATGAGCATCATCTTCCAAAACTTAGAGACACAGGAGACTCTTTTATTGTAGTTCATGATGTCTTTCAGCTGCCTAAATAAATTTCATTGCCTTCAGAGACAGAAAATACTTTTTGTATTCAGGTTCTTTTATATAATCAAGACAACCTGTTCATCATTTCCCCTCAGGTCTGACAGAACTTCATGCTGCCAACAAACTGCCAGAGCTACTTAGTCTTGAGAGTAGGATTTGCATTTGATTTTCATGTGACATTAAGTAAAATGTTGGAATGAAACTTTATGGAAACTTCTGTTTGCCAGATTTATAAATATGGAGATAAAATACTAATTTGATTGCTTAGCAATAAACAATTGATGTGATATAGCTTTCCATGTAATCTCAGAATCTCATTCAGAATGTGCTAAAATATATATTCTGCAATTGAACATATCTTTTGTTTTTAAATTATTATTGATTTTTAAAATATGTTTGCAAACTGCCTTATTGGATTTTTGTTTTTACCATTGTGAGCAGCCCAGAGTCACTTAGATGAGGTGGGTGACCAAAAAAGTCAAGTTAATAATTTTATTAATATATTCTGTAGTAAAATGAGTCAAAGAAGCATTTTGGTAAGCGTTGCAGAAAAGCTGAAATACAGTATCTTGTGATATTTTCTATCCCTGTAATGTTTTAATGGTTTAAGAAAAATGAAAGTTTTCTACCAGGATCATAAAAATCTCACATATTGAGTAAGGTGACTACAACATTTCTGCCACTCTAGATTTTTTAAAGATCAAATGAATGACAGCCAGAGTCTAGTTGATGCTGTTGTTCATATGACATGAATTCCTCCTGTGCCTAAAATTATGCACAGAAGATTCCAAAAGAGATTTACAGATATCTGTTACCTTTGTGACATGCTACTGAAGTACTGCAAAGTACTGTATTTATCTGCAGGAATGTTGAGGGATTTTTCTCAAACTAATTTGCATGGTCTAATTACCTGGAAACTGGGGAGATTAAAAGAAACTTCAGCAAACAAAAGAAAGATTCAAAACCATTTAGTTTTGAAGATTAGTTGTTGCCTGAGAAGGGTTATTTGCCTGGAAATTAATTTTAATTAGTAGTGGTTAATTATTATTTTTCTCCTGACCCTTTTCTTTTGTTTTCAATTATGTTGATGAATGGCCTCTGGCAGTTACATACAAAAATATAAATAAATATACAAAGCAAGTGTTTAGCATAGTATATAGTCAGTGTTGGAAATCCTTCCTTTCCTTCCTTCCTTTTCCTCTTTCCTTCCATGTCAGAATATTCATGAAGTGGTAGAGACATGGTAACAAGATCAGTCAATGAGAGCTGAATTAGAAAGTGAAAATGAAGGAGCCTGGGCATGGCCCTGCAGCTCTGAGAGTGCTGTGTTGAGAACTGAAACCTATCTGCTCTGAGCTCTGAAGCTGCTGCTTGCATTTTTCCTGTAACTACTTCCATGTTGGAAGAATCTACTATTGGTATTGTACATTTTACTCATATATTATTATATATACAAAGATGTTGAATCCTGACTTCCGGTTTGAGCTTCTTCAGTGACAGACGGAAATCTGTGATCGTGCGCAGTTTCAATCTGTGCTCGCTGCTGGAGCACCCCAAGCCGGCTGGTTTTGGGGCTAAGCCACCATGTAGACGTGGTGAAGAGGGGCTAAACTGCCAGCAGGGGTGAGGAGAGTCACATCTCTCCTCCCCAGCTGGCCTTACTCCCTTTCCCAAAGGCATTGCAGTGATGGTCA
>BHFT01033146.1:0-11185 GCA_004320025.1 Laticauda laticaudata
GCCAGTGTTCCATTTGGAAATAAGGTGCACGAGACCGGGTTCCAACAAACAGCTCTTTATTAAAACAGTATAGTGACCTGTAACGGAACATTTCCCCAAGCCGCGGCAGCCCTTCTTATAGCGGCTTGCTCGCGGCTTGTGGCCAATGACAGTTGTTTTGGAGTCTACCAAGTTCTATACACAACATGGCCAATACCACCTCTGACTGGAAATTTTACAGTATCCTTCCACTGCTCACCCACACAACCGGTAGTAAAAAAAAAAATGAATCCCACCACTGGCTAAAAGCAATCCTTGATAGCCACTCCACCATTCCCCTGGATCCCCAATTAAACTATATCTATGTACCTGATTGTATACCTGGTGATGTGCCTGGCCAAAAATGGCAGGGTCAGGATTAAAAAATTATATCTATTGAACTAATAACTGATTAAATACAACTATTCTCTGTTATACAAACTACTCTGACAAAGAGACATAGAGATATATGCATCCCCATCTTTCCTTCTAGCAGAAATGGGGGGGGGGAGGAGGAAATTTTTAAAAAGGCAAGAAGAGGATACAAGGAGAAGAAATGAGGAAGGAAGATAACTGGATGAGGGACGTGATGAATATGAAAGAAAAGAAAACTTTATGTAGGTTCCATTTAAACAACAGCTAATCTTCACACTAGTCTTCAAAGATATCCACATTCTGCAGCAATGATGCTTACAGACTTTGCTACAGTTTGTTCATTCCAGGCCACATGCTTGCCACCTATGGCTCCAACGGTGTGGGGGAAGTTCCACCTCTGATACCACTGCTCTTGTCAAACTTTTCTTCCATCCCTTCTTCAGTGGAGGGGCACTGAAGGAGCTCCTGCACGTTTTCTTCGATGATGGCCTACCCACCACTTCTCTGACCACAATGCTGATGGTGTTGTGGTGGCACCTCCAGCCGTACTGCCATGCTCGTGTATGTGGTCCCTGAGGGCCAGGTGGCAACAGAGTGAGTGCACCTTGAGGCCCAAGTTCCAGGCTGGGCTGGATGTTGGTGTTTGCCTTTGGTCAACCTGGGTGTCAGCCGCTGCACAACTTCGTCAAACATGCTTGGAGGCATCCTCAATGAAGTTCTGAATGCACGAGGGTCTTTGTTCCTCAGCCTCACCATCAGCTTGTTGTACAGTCCCGTTCCTCTGCTTTTCTGGCGATCCATGCTTCGGACCCAGATGCTTCTTGGCCACCTCCTTTTCTTCCCGTAGTAGAGTTTCAACAGAGCCTGGTAGATGGCTTCGCACTATTGCAGAAGGATGGTGGCTGCCCAAAGGACTTTGTTACGATCCACAGTCCAACATGACTGGATGCTGTGGAAGAGAGGAAGGTCAGATGAGGCTGCAGAGGTCTGCACGCAGGGCTGCTGGTCTGAAAGTGAGATCCAGGTGAGTTGCTCCCCCTTTTTGTAGGCAGTATAAGTTTTCCCCTAGGTGTCCCTTTGCATACTCCTAGGCATCCTCTAGACATCCTTAATATCCGAGATAGGTTCCCCTCTGCGAACGTTTTTTTCATTTTAAATGCTTTGTTCCGTGCTGCATCCGCTAGGCATCCATTCTGCATCCGTTCCGCTTCTCCCTGCATCCGGAGCGGATGCGAGTTGCGCGGATGTGCAGCGGATGCCAGCGGATATAGCGGATGCGTAAACGGATGCAGAACGGATGCCTAGCGGATGGCCTAGCGGAATGTAGACGGACGCATTGGATACATTTTCCGCTCAAAAAGTTTTGAGCAGTTCAAAACTTTCTGATGTGATGAAACGTCCAAATAAACCGGATGCTGGAAGGAACGGAAATAGAGAGGAATGAAAAACGGAGGCAGTGAGTACAGAACGGATGCATCGTGTTAATCAATGGATGACAAGTGTTTTTCTCCATTTTACCTCCTCTTTCCATCCGTTGGTTCAAAGTCAGAAAGGATATAAAACCCAGGGATTCAACATCTCTTTCCTTTTCGCTCAGGAGCTCCAAGGCATTTGATCCTGTCCACCATTAAACCATCTTTCCAAACATCCTCCATGTTTCCAGTATCTTTCACCCCACTTTGAACTGAACCCAAAGGGACATTTCTTCCAACACTATCAAGGAAAATGAAAATTTTGGGGAAGGAAAACATCACATTTAAGGTAAGCGATATGTTCTTGTAGGATGGACCCACTCCTTTTGTAATGGATTCATTTTCCTTTGTACTATGCATCCTTTGAGAGAAGGGTTTTCTCTCTGTGGCTGATTTGATCATTAGAAACAGATGTGTTTGTGATGGATATGTAAATGATGCAAAGGTTGCACACATCATGTTCCATCTAAGCACAGTAGCAGATGGTGTTGGCCATCTGGACAGGTAGAGCAGAGGGGTCTTAATACATGGATGAAACTGTCATATCAGATAGATATATCTAGACATCTTTGGGTACTGGACAACATTTTTGTTTTGCTGCTTATAAAAGAAAGATGGGTCCACTTGAACTGTAGTGCATGAAACTGTTGCTAGTGCATAAAATCAAAAAGCAGCAAAATAGTTTTTAAAACTATTTTGGGGAAATCCTGGGGAAAACCCACAGGTTCTAAACAGCACATGGTTCTGAAGAATACAGACTTTTCAGAAAATAGTATAACATGTGTAACCAATGTTGGAAAAAGAGGTGGTCATATCAATCAGAAGATAAGACCATAAAAAAGGCCCAAGCTAGCACTTTAAAAAGGGTCAGTCCATCCGTCCATCCATCCATCCATCCATCCATCCATCCATCCATCCATCTATCTATTTCTCTTTCTGTCTATCTATCTGTCAGGAAATGTCTATGTCAAGATGGAAAAATTATAGTACTTGTCAATAAGAAGATACAATGAGTCTAGTGAAACAAATCAGAGGAATATACTAATTCCTAGATACAAACTTCATACAAAAACTAGGAAAGGGTGCACTGATGGAGGGGTTTCTCTTTTATTGATGGGTTGGGGGAGGTCAGATTCTAACATGTCAGAAGACTAGGCTTCTACATAGAACCACTACAACTAGCAATATCTTGCGATGGATGTAAATTAGCTCTAAGAACGTACTATTGCCCATTGATATATTAGGATAAGCTTATGATGTTGAAAGAATTTAGGGAAGCATGGCAAGGAGAAGTCTTGTGATTATGTAGGTCTTTTATCTTCTCATAGACTAAGTGCAATTATGTTCATGCCAAGACAAAGAAACTAAAATTGAAGATAACCTGTTGTGCCTAACATTTGGTCCTGGAACCAATCAGAGGGAATGGAAGGCTTAATCCTAAGTAACAGTCATTTGGTGCAAGATGTACCCATAACTGTTGTTAAACAGTGACATTTAACAAACCTAGAAAGGAAAAACTTCTACCAGAATCCAACCAATCACATTTAATTCCCAAAGAGACATTGTTTTAAAAAGCAGACAAGTGAGAAAGAGACTGAGAAGAAAGTAGCCATTTTTCATAGGGATTGCCTGGAGGTGATTTAAAATCACAATAATTGTGTTGGATTATAAGATGGAAGATGAGAGGGTTACAGAAATGATGATTGTTTGGGTGAAAAATTTTGGCTACACAATAGAATTGGAGAAATGGGAAAAAAGGTGGGGAAAAATTATACATTGACAATGTCGGCATTATATAGAGAAAATTTGTACAAAATGTTCTACAGGTGGCACTTACCACCTGCTAGATTTGCAAAAAAACATGCCCAAACAGATCATCCGAATGTTGGAAATGCAAACAAAAGCAAGGAACATATTACCATGTGTGGTAGACATGTCACGTAGGGAGAAAATATTGGATAAGGACAAAAAAATGGATAGAAGAAATAATTAAAGAGCAAATTGAATTAAGATCAGAGACTTTTCTATTAGGTGTAATAATGGGAAAATATGATAAGAAAGCAGTGTATTTAATGCTACATTTATTAACAGCAGCAAGAATAACTTATGCACAGAATAGGAAAAATGATAGTATGCCACCTATTCTGACCCAAACCTTGTTCCAAGGAAATAAACATGAAACAGAGGTAACAGCAAAACCTTTTAATGATTCTTTACGAATTTGGTTCCTTCATGGTTAAAAGGCTATTAAAACTAATTGTCTCTGATAAGAATGAGCCTTGCCAAAGTTGTGCAAGGCTGCCAAGAACACTAGATAAACTTGCTAAGAAATATTTCAAACACAAAGAGTCTTCAAACACCAACCAAGATAAACCGAACGTCCACAAGGCTTAAGTACAAAAACTTATTTGCTTCCTGCAAAGAACTCTGGTTTCTCAGCTGGCTTTCTCTGGTTTCTCAGCTGGGAGGGGCCATTACCTTGCAGCCTTACTCCAGAGTAACCTGTGCTGCTGCAGCTGCTATTTCCTGCGAGCAACCCTGCATGCACACTCACTGGGCACAGGCTCCTGCCAGCCCCCACAATCTCTGAAGGCAGCATCCCACTCCCTGATGGTCCTGGCCCCATTCCTGCATCACACGAGGCCCCTCATCTGAGTCCTCACTCTCCGAGACCTCAGCCATCCACACCTGCTGCTGGTGAACCACAACAACACCTGAGGAAAATACGATAAGAAAAATACTAGAATGTGCCGAGATGGAAAAATTGATCATGGAGATAAAGGAAAGAGAGGAAATGGATTATTTGATGTGGAGTGTACTGTATGATTAGCTAAATAATAGATATAAAGTTAAATAGAGAAGAAGACAATAAGGTAATAAGGTAAAAGATATAGTGGATAAAAACAGATTAAGCAACATAGACAAGTGTATAGATAGTTAAGATTTATGTAAAAGTATGTATACTGTCACAAAAGCGTTGTAATGAATGGAAATGATGTTATGTATAAGAAAAATTGTTTAATAAAAATTATTTTTTTAAAAAATCACAATAATTGTGATTTTAGAATTTAGAATCTATATACTACCAAAACTCCCCTATTTGTGACTTTTAACTGAGTAAAATTGTGCCTCATAGGACAAACCTTCCCAACCACGGTTTTCTCAAATGGACTAACTTATATCATACCAGGACATTTTGGAAAGTTCTTGACACTTCAGTGCTGCTGTGGGGTTGCCATCAGTGCCTTCAACGTGCTGCCGCAGTCATGAGATCCTCATTTACAAGTTTCCCTGATGCTTTTCCACAAGTTAAAGAAACCTGGGAAGCTTGGAGGGAAAACTGTCTTTGAGATGTTCTCATGATCGTAGCTGATGGTGGGAGCCCGGCAGTGGATTTGGATCAGCGTTCTCTGTTTAGCTAAGGAAATATATCGGAAAGGATGACCCAGAAGGTCACAAGTTGTCTAGTGTTTTCCAAATCCAGGAAGACATCCAGCATGGTTTTTCTAGCCGGGTCCAGGAAGCTGTCAACATTAAGAAGGCTTCCTTCAGGAAATGGAAAACCTATCCTAACAAAAAAAAAGTACAAAAAAGGATCATAAGGTGGCAAAATCAGGAAAATGGTAATAAATAATTGTTTTAAATAATGTGGAAGCCATATGGTAAAATATAAAAAAGGCAATGCACAGTTATTTAAATACTTTTGAAGCAGAACATTCTCACTTGGGCCATTAAACAGTGAAGGAAGGAAAGGCATGTTCCACTAAGATAGGGAGATTGCGGGAAAATAGAAGGAATATTTTGTGTCTGTCATTAGAACAAAAAAAAAATGTTTTTACAGTGGAGGCTTAAGCTTTTATTACCTTTCTTAAGAAGGAATTTGAAACATCTGAAGTAAATTGAGACAATGAGAATATATTCCTAGACATTTTAAGACTACACTGTGACAAATTTCTGAGACCTGATGACATTCACCCAAGAGCTCTTAACTCAAATAAAATGTTACTGAGCTCCTAGGAAAATGTGTAACTTGTCATTTCCACATGACTAGAAGACTAGAAGATACCTAGTATACCTATTTTTTTTTGTAGTACCCTAGAGCTGTTTGGGAAATAGGGCAGATCAGCTTAACTCACTTAACAATGAATTTTGCGTTCAGTTGTGGTCTTAAGTTGAGGACTACCTGTACAGCTTTAAAAAATGCAGAAGAGGGTAATCATAACAATGTAATAGGCAGTTCAAATACTTTCTATAAGAGAAAGAGAATGTGTGGGAGATGATTGAAATATGTAAAATCATGCAGGATATGGAGTAAGTGGTAGTAAGAGATTTTCCATCACTCAAAATATTAGGGCCAAGCATTAATTATATTATAATTTCAATTGTATTAATTGAAAAGAGACTGAAAACAGAGAAAAGAAGCACTTTTCTGCTTTTGTTTAAGAACTTCCATAGATATGAAATAGAGATGTCTGCAGAGAAGATCTGTTCACATTCTTTTCTGGAGAAGGGGCAGAAGGAAAGCCAAAAAAAAAAAAAGTNGAAGGAAAGCCAAAAAAAAAAAAAGTCTTAAAATTTAAAAAAAAAAAAGATTTATAGGAAGACCAAAAACTTTTCCTCCAGTCTTTTGTCCCAGAATCATAGGTTTGCTTTTTAATCTAGAGAATGTCAGTATTATTGTATGTTTCAAAAAAAAAATCTGAATAAATAACTGAAGAAGGTCTACTAATTAAAATTTGGCAATAGATAAGGATGAAGGTGCAAATGAAATCTGAGTTTGGAAAAAAGCAGTGGGAAGTCCTGTCCCCTCCTGTGCATGTTTTCAGAGTCAGTAAAGCATATTTTAAAATAAAAATAATGATTAAAAGTTTGTTTGAGTTGACTTGTAACATATTCAGAGAATAAATGATTGAGCATGCACCATTGCTTCCATCCGTGTGTCATTTCTTAGTAGGACTAATACCAAGCCTCGAAGCTTTTTTAAAAAAATATATAAATAGGATGACAGCTCAAAACAGTTGGGGGTGTTTTAATTGCCAATTTAACTTGTGTTTAAATTGGTGGTTATTTAAGTGTTACTAAAACATTTAGGGCCCTATTCACCAAACCATCAGTTCTTCTTTGCATTTTAACAGTTTGGTGTGTCATCTCCTGTTTGTTTTTCTGATGCCATATTATTTACAAGTGTCTTTAACAGGATGCCAACTAATTTTAATTAAAACTTACTCAGGAATATTAAAGCATAGTAAAGCCCCTGTCACACAGCACCAACGGATGGAAAGAAAATGTAAAACAGAGAGAAACACTTGCCATCATTGCGTTTAACGCGCATGCATCCATTCTGTACTCACTGCGTCCATTTTTCATCCTCTCTATCCGTCCAGCATCCGTCAACTGACATTTCATCCGCTCAAAAAGTTTTGAGCTGCACAAAACTTTTTGAGCGGAAAATGTATCCAACGCGTCTGTTATACATCCGCTACGCATACGGGGAACATCCGTTAGACGTCCGTCGTCATCCGTTACGCATCCGCTCTATCCGCTAGGCATCCACTGCACATCCGCACAATTTGCATCCGCTCCAGCGGAAAACGGACACAGGGAGGAAGCGAAATGGACGCGGAATGCACACGCAGCGTTAGTAGCACGGACGTAGAAAGGATGAAAGTGGATGCACCTCGCATACAAACCATTAAAACGGAAAAAATGTTCACATAGGGGACGTATCTTGGATATTTAGAGATGTCTGCAGGATGTCTAGAGGATACAAAAGGACACCTAGCGGAAAACCTATATTTCCTATAAAAAGGAGAGAGGAACTCACCTGGATCTCACTTTCAGTCCAGCAGCCCTGCTGTGCAGACCTCTTCAGCCTTCATCTTGCTCTTGCTCTTCCACAGCATCCAGTCATCTCCACCATGGATCATCACACAGTCCTTTTGGTAGCCACCATCATTCTACAACAGTGCAGAGCCATCCACAGGCTCTTTCACCTGTTCTACGCGAAGAAAAGGAGGCATCAAGAAGTGTCTGGGTCCGAAGATGGATCTCAAGAAGAGCCGAGTACGGACTGTATAAGAAGCTGATGGTGAAGCTGAGGAACAAAGACCCTCGTGCATTCCAGAACTTCATGAGGATGCCTCCAGCCATGTTTGACGAAGTTGTGGAGTGGCTGACACCAGGTTGACCAACAGAGCACCAACCTCCGGCCCAGCCCGGACCCTGGACTCAAGGTGGCACTGACTCTGTGCCACCTGGCCTCCGGGACCACATACAGGAGCATGCAGTACGGCTGGAGGGTGCCACACAACACCATCAGCATTGTGGTCAGAGAAGTGGTGCAGGCCATCATCGAAGAATACCTGCAGGAGCTCCTCCAGTGCCCTCCACTGAAGAAGGATGGAAGAAAGTTGCAGAGCAGCGGTATCAGAAGTGGAACTTCCCCACACCGTTGGAGCCATAGATGGCAAACACGTGGCCTACAAAGCTCCAGCCAAGTCAGGGTCCACTTATTTCAAATACAAGGGCTTCTTCAGCATCATCCTCTTCGCCATGCTCGATGCTGACTACAAGTTCATGTACATCGATGCTTCAGGCAACGGCTCATCTTCAGATGCCCAGGTATACAACGCCAGTCACCTCAAGGAGGGGCTGGAATGCAACCTCATCATGAGCTTCCCAGATCCAGACCCCCTGCCCAACGACACGCAATATGTGCCCTACTTCATCGTGGGGGATGACGCCTCTCCCTCAGAACCTACCTCATGAAGCCCTACATTTCCAGATGCCTCACCCGTGAAGAGAGGATCTTCAACTACAGGCTGTACAGGGCAAGGCGGGTGGTGTTGAGAACGCCTTTGGCATCCTGGCCAACAGGTTCCAGGTACTTCTCACCACCATGCAGCATCGCCCAGAGACTGTGAGGAGGATCATGGAAGCTTGCTGCATCCTGCACAATCTCATGCGCACCCGCTACCCAGTCTTGCAAGAACAGGCTCGTGGACCTCCAACAAGGCAATGGGACATGGAGCCTGGTGAATGGAGGCAAGGGTGAAACCTGATAGATACTATGGATGTGCAAGGCCCAACAGAGCTTCACGTGAAGGGAAGAAGCAGCGCAACCTCCTGAAACACTGGTGCAACTCCCAGCTGGAGCGGTGGAGTGGCAAGACAGGATGGTAGATGCTTAATTGATGCTTCCTTCAGCCTGTCTCATCACATTGATGAGATTGTGCCATGTATGTTGAGTGGCCCTACAATGAACAGGGCATTTAATAAAGAGTTGTGTTTATGTTGAAATGTGTGGATCAATGATTAAATTGTTATTGATAATAAAGGGCCATCGGTGTGGCACCTGGGAGGGTGGACCATACAGTCCCACTATGCTTGCACTGGAGGTTTATCTATCCACGCTATTACCCATCCCAAAGGTATCCCTGCCCATCCCACAGGTATCCCTGCCCATCCACAGCTATTACCCAATCCCAAAGGTATCCCTGCCCATCCCACAAGCTATTACCCATCCCAAAGGTATCCCTGCCCATCCCACTGCTATCTTAACCCATCCCACAAGCATGCAAAGGCTTAAACCATTTCTAAAAGTTTCCACCAAGACTTTATTGACTAAAAGAACTGAAGCAAGTGGGTGTGAAGCAAAGATAATCTTTATAAAAACAAATTGTGGAAAGCAAAATGAACCAAGTAAAGTGTCCCAAGCAAAGATAAAGTCAACACGTGGCAACCCAGTCTCTGGCACTCTTCTCAGTCACTCTGAGGCATGCCCATAGTCTCAGGGGTGAAGGGTCCAGGTGCTGTGGAGTGGCTGCTGCTGGAGTGCTGGTCTGAGGCACCATTGGGTGCCTGGCCCTGAGAGGACAACAGGGGATGGTGTGTGGAGGAAGCTCTCAGAGAGCTGGCTCAGTCCTGTGATGTTGAGAGCCCCTTCCTCCATGACATGGGGTGTCAGTCCCAAGACCGATGACAGATGTTCTGAGGCGGGCTTGGCTGTGGGTGGAGGAAGGAGGAGTGTAGTGGGGCTGTCTGCAGGTGAGTGAGGTGAGGCGTGAGTGGCATCTGTGGCGTGGGTGCATCTGTGGCGTGGGTGGCATCTGTGGCGTGGGTGGCATCTGTGGCATGGGTGTTCATCTGTGCGTCGGTGGCATCGGTGGCATACGATGTACCTGTGATTGGACTGAGAAGCGGATACCTGTGCTGCTGGAGCTCCTGGTAGCCGTAGCCTTGGAAGGTGAGGGCCTGTGGAAAGCCTTTGAAGGGAGTGACATCACCTGGGTGGAGGAGCAGACTGGACTGGGTCGGAGCAGGTTCAGCTGGGTCTGGAGGGTTGTGAAGAAGACCTGTGATCCTGTCCTTGATCACCTGGTACTGTGATTCGGACATTTCCAGGAGGGTCTGGTTGATGTAGGTGAGAAGGGCTTGCAGTTTGAGGATGGTATGTCGGTGTGTACCAGCTGAGAGAGGAGATCTACGCTGCTTCTGATGGTGTCCCTGATCTCCAGCAGGACAGTGTGGCTCTGCCCTCCGGTCTGGCTCTCTGCCTGCTTTCTGTGGAGGTGGAGCTGGGGGTGGATGTGGATTGGTCTCTGGTGGAAGTGGCTTCTCCTTGCTCCCACTGCGTCAGGGGGTCCTCCATGCACTCCGCCACGGGGAGTGCAGCTCTCGGGGGGGTTCTCCATCGTGGGATGCTCCACAGATACCTGCTGGACACAGGATTGACTCTTGGCCAGAAGAGACTGGCTCTCTGCGGGCTGCCTGAGAGAGAGGGTTGTGAGAGGGGCTGTTCCTCGGTGGCAGATCTCACCCTCCAAGAAGCTGCACTTGACCATCACGTAAGTGTCCCGGTCCGTCAGCTTGACTGGCCTGGCCAGATTTCTCGAGGTGTGCATGTGCTTCCACCAGCCAAGGAGGACCTCTGAAGTGTAGCCCAGACTCTCCGCCTTCTCTCTCCAAGCAGCTTGCTTCCTTTTGTTTGTCTCGATAGAGCCTGTGTCCCTTCTGCCATAGATACTCGTTCTCCCTCAGCCATTCCAGCACCTCATCCTCATGTTCCTCTTCGATGGAGTATTGCCTCCTCTCCTGTTCATGCGTATGCCTCTCCTCCCTCTGGCAGGGCTATCTGGGCCCTCATCAGAGGGGCTTCGAGGTTCTAGGGGCTGCTCCACCACACACCACCACCGCAGCAGCCAACAACAACAGTAGCAGCAAAAGCAGCACCTGCAGCAACCTGCAGCACCAGAAGCACCAGCAGCACCAGCAGCACCAGCAGCACCAGCAGGACCAGGTATCAGCAGCAGAGTAACATC
>BHFT01033148.1:0-20533 GCA_004320025.1 Laticauda laticaudata
TTCCGTATCTTTTGCCTTGCGAGTTTAAATAAAATAGTTGTTGTTTGGAACCTGGTCTCATGTGCTTCTTTCCGGATGGAACATTCCTATTGGGGGCCCGTATTGTTGGAGAAACACGGTAGGAGTTGAATGACAGATCACTAGGAAATCCCAGAGCTGAAGACTAGGTTTTTGAAATAAAGAAACCTTTTGGCAGGAAGCACTGGCAAAACATTTCCATTTTGTTTCTAAGTGAGCTACACCAATATATCCACCAAGCCCCAAACAATTAACACTTACCTTTTTATCTTCATAAAAAATGGACTATTGGCAAGCCTTAGTGGAATCTCCTACTTTGATTTGAAGGTTCTTTTGCCAGAGTATTTTGCCATATTTGTAGAATATGATAGAAAAGATCAGAATGGTGGGGCTGACAGGGCAATCAAATTTTGCTTGTTTTTGTGTGCGTTGTGACAACACAGACGATGGATGAGTTTTGATCATACCAGCATAGCTACCATTTTGATTGTTTGTGTTATCCTCTGCAGACAATCCCCCTCCCCTTTTCCCCATATCTCTTTCCTCTTGTTCTTTATTTCAGGTCATGCCTACAGAAGTTGCAATGATGATGGAAATTGGCAATTGGTCCCTAATACAAACAAAACCTGGGCCAATTACACAGAATGTGTCCTCTTCTTTGCCCCAGAACAGCAGGACCAAGAAAAGGTGAAAGTTTATCATTCTTTGTTTGGTAAAACAAGACAACAGAGGAAGGAGGGACAGCAGAAACCATGAAAGCATGAGATTTTGGAGCTTTATGAGACCAGGAGTATTTCTTTATCCTTTCGGCCAGGCAAGATAAATCCAAGCAATTATTCAAGGAGGGAAAGAACTTGGCAGTGATCCCATAACACACATTAAATTATAAACCATGGTTAGCTTTCTAGCATTGACAGTCAGATTTGCACAGCTTACTAAGCCATACAGAATGATTTAAAAGCAGCATGTACAACCTTTACACACCGGTGGCCACTTTAGGAATTTTGGGATTATGTTATGAAAACTCCCATGGAACAGCTTATTGTGTTCAGATTATTAATTTGTTCTGTCAATTTTCTGGACTAATGGGTACAAGCTCAAACAGAGCATGGCATTGCAGACTCTTATTTTTTTTAAGGCCTCTTGGTCCTAATTTGGGCCTAAAATCAATACTGGAAATAAAGATTACGTTCAGTTTTAGTTTTTCAAATGAAAAATCAACATTATTTTATAACGGATCAGGCATGGAATTTAGTTGACATCAAAATTGATGTTGCCAGGCAGACTGGCACTAACCACTACTATATTAGGGATTTGGAACTTATTATCCGGTATAAATCTTATCCCCTTCAGTTAGGCAGGCCTCAAATCACTTAAACAAGGATTATACATTTTTGTTATACTAAGATCACACTGAGTCTCTGACACCGGGGCTGAGGGGGACTTCCCTTTACACAATGTTTCAGTCAAAAATAAAGAATGGTTCTAAGAATTCTTATCCTGCATTGTTATGCTTGGTTGGATATTTGGAAGTAACATCTTCCAAACAATGAGTTGACAGCTCCTCTATCCTCATTGGTCTAGAAACCAGATTTTTAGATCTAAAAGTAAAATAGAAATTAAAAAGCCACATTTCTTTAAGAGCCAATATTTTTTAATTTTCAAATAAATATATAAATCCAGCCAGAAACTTGTGTAAATTGAATCTTAACATTTCAGCAATAAACCCAACCAAATTCTATTAAAATAAATCTAATGCTTAACAAATGTTTTCTATAGATCTTTCAGAAAGAGAACTAATCAGTCAAAAGGCACTTCTGATAAAGGCTTCAATTTTTAAGTTCATATTGTAAACATATTTCCCTCAGGATCTTGCTGATCTAAAAACACAACATTAAAACAGCATTCTGCACAAACAGAAAAATATCCACCATCCTAAGAAACCCTAAAGACAAAACAAAATCGAGTTAAGAAAAACAGAGTATACAAAATCCCTTGAACTGCCTGACACCCCACATACATCGACAAGCTAACAGAAGAAAATAAGTGCAACGCATGCTGAAGAACACAAAAGACTCAATCAAAAAGAAGAAACTGACCTCTCCCTGGTCCAATGCTCAAAGCCACAGGACATGAAATTGACTAAAATACAGAACTATCGCAAAACGAAACACTTCACAACAACAGAATAATCAGAGAGAGCCATATGAGACTAGAAAAAAACGCCACTTAACAGCATGAAAAATGAAGATGATACTCCCGCCTACAACCATTGAAACCTGCCCTCATTAAAAATGAGTAACCTAACATGAGAATGACACCCATACCACACCCACAAGTGCCACAGCAAATTGCTACCACACCATTTCCATATTAGAAAAAAGACCTCAAACCCAACACGAAGAATGAGACACGACATGAACCAGAAGCCATACAGCAGCTGACCACTACCCACTCAAACCCCTCTGGACCATACAAGAAAGGATACTGACATCCCACCACTGAGATGTGCATGACCACGAACATGAGCCAAACAAACGATCACAGCATCACCAGACTCAAATCCCCAGCAACTAACACACTAACTGAGCACATACCAAGCCCCCACTAAACAGAACACACCCCCAGCCAATCAGAAACACAGCACAACCCCTACAATCAGAACACAGCCATAGCCCCCTAACTCCTGAGACACACCCCTCACCAAATCAGAATCACAGTCAAGCCCCCCCCAATCAAGTCACACCCACTTAGCAGTTAAAGGAAGAACAGCTTCAAGGCTCACATTACTCTGAGAGACACAGAGCTGAAGAAACAAGCTCTGAAGATAAATATGAGACTTCGACCGACAACTTGCCTAGTAATACTTTCCAATTTTGAACGCGGGACGAAAACCCGAATAAAACCAAAGATCCAGTAATACAATAACATATACATATACATATATCATACATATAGCAATAATACAATACAAATTACATATACTAATCATATACATATACATATACACCATACACATACAAATACATACATACACTACATACATACATACATACTATACCATATACATACATATACATATATATATATATATATATATATAATATATATAATAATAGTATTATATATATCAGGCTGCTTCGTAACACCATTTGTTTTTGACAAAGGCGTTTTTACTTGATCTGACCAATAAATTTACAGGCACCTTGTCTGTTTGTTGACTTGAAATGAATGCACATGAGACTAGTTGTTAGTTTTGGTGAGAATTCTTTGCAGACTTTATTGTATCTAGAACTAGGAAATTTTAAAAAAATGCAGCAGAGATGCAGTCGTAATAAACTATGTATTGATTGCCTATGATATTTATGTGAATACATATCTGAGAATCTCTTAGTGACTATAAACTGACTATAGGATTTACCTTTGACCTGATTTGTGGACCTTTAATATATGTTATTCCATGCTACTGATCTCTGCTCATAATGATAGGGGGACTACCTTTTTTTAAATACGAAGTTATCATAGTGATCTTTAAGAGGATGCTTTATTATTTAGGTATATTTTCTCTTCCTTTTTCTAGGAGCTGTTTGAACGTTTGCACATCATCTATACAGTGTGGCTATTCTATCTCTCGGCCTCCCTTGTGGTTGCTATGTGTATCCTTTGCTTCTTCAAGTAAGGAAGAAGTCTATGTATATTCCTGTCGCTGTTGTGTGGCTGTAACATTGCTTTTCCACTGTTGTAAACCAATGTAGTCAATGGATTAGGGCCAAAACTCAGATACAAGCCCTCTCTGGACATCAAAGTGGAGAATCTTGGGTCTCTCCAGTGGTAGATTCAAAAATTTTTACTACCAGTTCTGTGGACGTGGCTTGGTGGGCATGGCAGGGAAGAATACTGTAAAATCTCCAGTCACCCCCACTCCAGGGGAAGGTTATTGCAAAATCCCATTCCCCTTCCACTAACTTGCTTCCAGCCTCCATTTTTCCTGTATGAGGGCAATAGAGACGCCCAGCGAATCAGCTGAGATTTAGGAGGCAGAGAATAGATGGGGGCAGGGCCAGTTAGAGGTGGTATTTGCTGGTTCTCCAAACTACTCAAAATTTCCACTACCAGTTCTCCAGAACTGGTCAGAACCTGCTAAATACCACCTCTGGGTCTCTCTCAGTTAAACTAAGTGGGTGTTTTTCAAACTTGAAGTCAAAGATTTGTGGACTTCAACTCCCAGAATTCTCCAACAGCGTGGCTGACTGGGGAATCCTGGGAATTGAAGTCCATACATATACATGTTGCCACAGTTGAGAAACAAACATATAGAAGGTAAAAGTAGAGGGAAGCTACATCATATATGTCTCCTTGGAAGAAAGACTAGATTAAAAATGTAATTAATGGGTAAATTAAATCTTTCCTGTGTGTTTGGTATTAAAGGCACCTTCACTGTAATCGGAATTATATCCATCTCCACCTTTTTGCCTCTTTCATCTGTCGAGCTGGGAGCATCTTTGTGAAAGATATAGTTTTATATTCTACCTTCCACCCAGAAGGACTTGTGAAAGGACAAGACCATGATTGGGATGCTGAAGAGCTAACTCTCACTTTGGGACCCAGAACCCAGTTGGTAAATTTCATGACAAGAGAATTCCTTGTTGACTTCTTCCCCCAGTTACTGACATTACTTCAAGCAAAGTTGTTTTCATCCTGTTTGTTGAATAATCTACAGTAATTAGTGGTTAAAGAAGCTTATTCAGTTGCATCCTTCAAGCCCTGGGAGTGGGGGTTGTTTTCAAAGAATAGTTCCTGGTAATTAATAGTTAAGTTACATTTGCCTGTCAGAAGGTCACAAGAGGTGATCACATGACCCCGGGACACTGCAACCATCATAAATACATGCCAGTTGCCAAGCATCTGAATTTTGATAACATTACCATAGGGATGCTGAAATAGTCATGAGTGTGAAAATAGTCATAAATAACTTTTTTCAGTGCTGTTGTAACTTTGAATGGTAACCAAATGACCTGTTGTAAGTCAAAGACTACCTGGATTTGCCAGAACACCTTAATAGAAATTCTGCATTCACTACAGCAGTACCAGGAACTGTGGTACACAGTGGTTAGAATGCAGTATTGTAGACTAATTCTGCCGACTGCCAAGGGTTTGATCTTCACTGGCTCAAGGTTGACTCAGCCTTACATCCTTCCAATGTTGGTAAAGTGAGGACCCAGATTGTTGGGGGCAAAATGCTGACTCTGTAAACTGCTTAGAGAGGGCTATAAAAGCACTGTGAAGTGGTATATAAGTGTAAGGGCTATTGCAATTGCTATCAAATGTTTGGAGAAAAAGATATTAGACACTTTGCATAATCATCTTGGCAGCTGCTTGACATTGAAGACAAAATGTTAGAGGAAGTAGAGTTGAGTTTGATCTAGTAAAGCAATTTTAGAATTGAATAATTTGCACTGTATCTTTAGGAACAGACAGGATTTCAAGAAACTGAAATATCAGAACCCAAAAGCAACTACTAACTCTTAGCTGTGCCAGTTTAGCTAAAACTCATGTGGTATGTTTCTCCATTTCTCCAGGCAGGTTGCAAAGTAGCAGTGACTGTCTTTCTATATTTCCTGGCTACCAACCACTATTGGATTTTGGTGGAAGGTCTCTATCTTCACAGTTTAATCTTCATGGCTTTCCTGTCCAACAAAAGCTACTTGTGGGCCCTCACCCTCATTGGATGGGGTAAGAACAGTCCAGTTTGCACATTATCCTCTGCTGTCATCCTTAGCTTATCTATGACTCTGCAAATTGGATTAGCAGCTTCATGAAGAGAAACTGAAGGATGAGGGTAACATAAAAGGCTTTTAAACTCTTATAATTTCAGCAGCAGCAGGGGAAATCCAAAAAGTCAAAATGGCACCCACAATTGTGCAGTTAAAAGCACTGCTCCTTTTTCATAGGATACAAGGGATGAGGCTTTGATTATAAGGTCATGATCATTATCTTCTTTTTTGATCCCTCCCCCAGGATGTCCCTGATTACTTCAGTTTTGCTCTTGTGCCACCAGAATTGTCTCTGGTGCCTCTTACTAGTGTGTCTGCACTAACATTGTGATCCCTCACCTACTCAGTATCAGCTGAGGGATATCAGGTGTTGTATTCTCCTCTAAAGGTGCCTCGCATTCCCAAATTTTTACTATTTCTCTCACCCTTCAGGATGAAATGATAGGTATGGTATGATAGGTCTGTTATTCTGTTTTTCCCCTGATGTCTTGTTAAGATATCACTGGAAACCCAGATCTCTTTCTGCTTGTTTTTCTTTTTCTTCTTCCTTTGAGGGTCACCTGCTGTCTTTGTATCCATCTGGGCTGGTGTAAGAGCATCTCTGGCAGATACACAGTACGTAGTTTCAACTTTGCTTACATCTTACTCTGAGAGATTGGAAGCACACTACCCTCACCATAGTCACAGAGAGGGAGTCGGGACTAGGGCAGGGCTATCAAACTCCTGGCCCATGTGCCGTATGCATCACACTACGCACATGCTCAGTTTAGTGAAGGAGAAAAAAGTCCGAATATGTCATGTGATGTTGCTGTGACGACACGAGTTTAACACCCTTGGTCTAGGAGATTAAATCTCCAAATTTCAAATGGTACTCAAGATGTGCATTCCAGGTATTTCCCTTAGAACCCACAGGTTATCTGCCACTCTCATTTTTTTACATACATATAGAGATGTGTTAGATGGATGACATTTATAATTGGCATCAAAACTGTAAAACAATGCACCATCTTCCAGGATCATTTTAAACCCCTGAAGAAGGCCGAAAGCTTTCTTAGAAAGTAAACTCAATGGGTATTTCAAAAAGTCTACCTGACTGGAAAAAAAGAGAAGAAAGAAGTGTGTATATTAAAAATCCTTTTCTGCAATTGTGGAGGAGTTTGGGGAGAGGAGGTAAGTCATATCTTGGTTAAATAAACTGTCATGGCTGAATGCAAACCTCTTTTTATCAGATGCTGGGACCTCAGTGCTGGAAACATGAAATGGATCTACCAGGTCCCAATCTTAGCAGCGATCATGGTAAGAAGGGTAAAGAATGGCTGGGAGTTTGGTAATACACGTTTCCTGTAGCTGAATTACTAATCCAGATTTATAATGGTTTAAATTAGTTTTAAAATAACACATGGCATCTTTCATATATATCACTTAACCTTAAGTTTTAGAGTGGTCCATTGGATCTGCATTGTTTATTAAGAATTAGGTCTTTCTGGAATTTTATTTAGTCCTGATGCTGTTTGGGTTGTAAGCTGAAGCTGTACTATTTCATAATTGTTTGGGATGGGAGTTAAATAGCCATTAAAATATATTGCTACCATATGCAGATAGTCCTCAACGAATGACCAACTGGGGTCAGAATTTCCACTGATAAACAAGGTAACTCTGAAGTTGTACCTTCTGACTTTTTTTTTGCCACTGTTATTAAGTGCAGTTAACTGCAGTTAATTAAATAATCCAGTCATTAAGCAAATCCAGTTTGCCCCATTGGTTTGGCTTGCTGGAACTTGGAAGTCACTTGGGAAGATCCTAAGTGGTGATCACATGAACCCCAGATGCTATAACCCAGGGGTCGCCAAATTTGGCAACTTTAAGACTTGTGGACTTCAACTTCCAGAATTCTCCAGACAGCTATGGGAGTTGAAGTTTACAAGTGTTATAGTTGCCAAGTTTGGGGACCTCTACTATAACCATTGTAAATACAGGCCACTGTCCAAATACCTGAATTTGGATTACATGTGGGAATGCTGCAATCATTGTAACTACAAGGATGGGTTGTAAATCACTTTTTTTTAATGCCATTGTTATTGTGAATGATCACCAAATAAATGATTGTAAGTGAAGGACTGCCTGTGTAGTGTAGAGTAGGGGTCTCCAACCTTGGCAACTTTAAGGCTGGAGGACTTCAACCCAGCTTTGCTGGCTGGGGAATCCTGGGAGTTGAAGTCCTCCAGCCTTAAAGTTGCCAAGATTGGAGACCCCTGGGAGGAAAAAAGCAACTGTATAATTCGACCACTATATGAAATGTCTGTGTCTGTGTTTCTGTGCTGCTGGCAGGTGAATTTTTTTCTTTTCCTCAATATTGTGAGAGTTCTGGCATCCAAACTATGGGAAACAAACACAGGGAAATTAGATCCACGACAACAGTACAGGTATGTATTTAGGCACAGCTGAACTAGATTTTCTCTGTTAGCTCCGCAATAAACTATTATTTCAGTTCTTTTAACTGAGAATGTTAGCATCAATAAACATTCTGGAATACAATGGTCATTTCCATTTTATAAACTATGTTTTCATCACTTTAGATTGCTTAAAGCATGGGTCTTCAAACTTGGTAAGTTTAAGACTTGTGGACTTCAACTCCCAGAATTCCTGAACTAACATGCCTGGAGGAGGAATTCTGGGAGTTGAAGTTCACAAGTCTTAAAGCTAGTCAAGTTTTTATTTGTTTAAAAAAGAAATCCCCTATATTACCAATAACTATTAAACAGACCCCAATTCATAATAACCAAAATAAACTTGAATCTAGGGCAGGATTGGGTCATCTAAGGACAAGATACAACCATCCTTCTTCTCATTTCTAGCTCCCAAAGTAATGTAAAGCAGGCAGGTCTGGTTTGGGTGTGTATGTATGTGTGAGTCTTGTGAGGGCTTCAAGTAACAAAAATGTACCTCTTAATAAAAATACAGACATCAGACTGAATTACCCCAGGGAAAGTTTAAAACATCTATTTCTCCCCTTTTATAATTTTTCTAACAAGAGTGCAAATTCTAGTCTCACCTACTCTAGTAATCCTGAATAGCAGTGGTCTCCCAACTGGTACCAGGGACCAGTTCTGTGGGGAGAGGTTTTTCCATGGACCAGAGGGGGCATGGTTTTGCATGCTCCCTGCATCTCATGGATGGGGCCTTACTTGTGTGACCTGGTTTCCAGCATGCTGCAGACAGGTGCCAGTCACAGACCTGGGACCCTTGGTGTATAAGTCAACAGGAATGCTCTCCTGCAGTGGGGTAAGAAGTGCAGTCTTGGCTTATTACTGTAATTGTTTCTTCAAGCTTTTAGTCTTTTTTAAGGGTCAAACTTTCACTAGCCTTATTATCAAGCATTCTGTTTTATTTGCAACAATGCAGCTTCTGGGAGTTGAAAGTCCATACATCTCAAAGTTGCCAAGGTTGAAACACTTTTCTGGAGAACCCGGGGTGGGAGGGTGTGACAAGATAGCATAAATATTCCCTCCACCCTGCTATTTTCAGAAAACTATTGAAGTCAACCCTCGTCCTGATGCCCCTCTTTGGTGTCCATTACATGGTGTTCATGGCTACGCCTTACACAGCTGTCTCCAGCACACTTTGGCAGGTACAGATGCATTATGAGATGCTCTTCAATTCTTTACAGGTGAGTTTTTGCTCATGAATCTTGCTTTTGAATCACTCTATTTCAACAAGTTCTGACTTTTGATTTGTCTCTGTCTCTCATTAGGGCTTCTTCGTGGCTCTGATTTACTGCTTTTGCAATGGTGAGGTAAGACTTTGCAGCTATATTTATGTAGGCACAAACATGAGCATGTGTATAAACTGGCTTTTTTCTTCAGAGTTTGCATGGATTTTCAAGTGAAGCCACCAGTTTATTAACTCTATCACTTTATCTGACTTATATTTCTCTTCCAGAAAAATAATACTGCTTTGCATGAAATATTTACATTCCCCAAATAGAGTTTTGCTAAAAGCCGTGCTTTTTGGCCCAGCATTCTTTTTTCTGATTTGACTAGTTGATTGCATATAATTTGTATTCCAACCCAATCATTAATCCCGAGCAGCTCAGAATTCTAAAATGTAAAGGGTGAAAACCTTCACAAAGAAAACAATTTCAACCTAGCCTTAAAACTATGGCCAGAAAAAAACCAACCAACCTATTCTCCAGTCTGTAGAGATTCTCAATCATCCATGTCATGGTTGTCCCAAGGGTACTTTTCAGGAGGCAATGGGACTTTGGTTTTCTTTGATGTTTTGCTTCTTATCCAAGAAGCTTCTTCAATTCTAAACCTCCAAATGCTTCAAAGACCCTCTAAAAGGATGCAAATGACCAGCTGTCTGCAAGGAATATAAATCCTTCCATTCCCCACTGTCTTGTCAGAGCTGAAAAAATTTATTGGATGAGAAACAAAATGTCTTCAGAAAAGAACCAAGCTA
Source organism: Laticauda laticaudata (assembly GCA_004320025.1). NCBI lineage: Eukaryota > Metazoa > Chordata > Lepidosauria > Squamata > Elapidae > Laticauda > Laticauda laticaudata. Next base: position 10,254 of record BHFT01033148.1, read on the forward strand.
GTCCAATACCCTCCTGAAAAAGCATCTTTGGGACTATTCTCCAAAGGCTGAGATAGAAGAGGATGGTGTAAATTCCTTTTCTGAAGACAGAAAAGGGACCATTCTGATGGGTGGGTGGGTGGAAAGCTGATGTCTCACTCTAATCCAATAGATGACCTCTCTCAACAGTATTACGTTAAACAACATGGAGAACAAAACTGTATATGAGCCCTATGACATCCGACATAGGAGTAGCCAAGGATATAGACTCCTTACACTAACTAGACCGGGGATGTCAAACTCATGTTATCACATATCACAACTGTTTTCCCCTTCACTAATATGTGCCTGGGAGTGGCCAGGACGTGATGCATCCGTCCAGGGGTGGGATTCAAATTTTTAACAGCTGGTTCTGTGAGCGTGGCTTAGGTGGTGGGTGTGGCTTGGTGACCATGTGACTGGGTGGACATGGCTTGGTGGTCATGTTATTAGCTGGGTGTGGCCAACTCAGTATCATTCACATCGAGGCGTGCTTCTCCTTCTGACCTCTCATGACTGTGGGGATGCTGCAGCAGTCATTAAGTATGAATAATGGTCATAAGTCCCTTTTTTCAGTGCCATTGTAACTTTGAATGGTCACTCCAGACAAGTAAAGTACCAGCAAAGGAGGGGAAAAATAACTCCAGAGACGTTCTTGAGACAGGAAGTCTAGTTTTGCCAAGAATATAATAAGGGTTAACGGAGAGGCAGTTTCTGTAAGCAACACCAGAATGTTTCCTTCCTGCCTTCCTTACAGGATTAGGCCAGTAATTTCTTCTAACCGGTTCTCCGGACTGTTTAGAATGTTAACAACCGGTTCTAGTGAATAGGTGCAAATTGGTAGAATGCCCCCCCTGTATCCGGCCCATGGGCCGCTAGTTTGACATGCCTGGACTACACCTATCTAATCATGGAGTAGAACCAGTGTAACACAATGCCTCCAATCTTCACAGGCAGTCCAGAAACTTCAAGTACTTTGTTCTGGAGTTAGTGATTGGAATGTCACATTGTGCTAAGCCATAACATTTGATGTTAGGTCTTGGCTTAGTATTATGTATGACCACAAAAAACATGCTTAATAAGCAATAAAACATAATTTAGTTTGTGTGATCTTAGTCACACAATAGCAATTGCATATACCCAGTCTACATACAAACCATGCTTGTTTTTTAAATACACACTAATCTTCACCTTTGACCTTTTTGAAAAACAAACCTAAAATATAATGTGGGATAACATTCCATCCTAAGACTGTGGTGGGTTACCCAATTTGAAATTTAGGGCAAACTTTCTAATTGAAAAAAATAAGTACATGTTGGAATGTTAAAAAGTGAAGAATTGTGGGCACCTGATAATTTGGGCCAAAGCTGCTTCTACCACATACTCAAGAATTGAGAACAAGAGACGTGTTGAATTATCCAAGCTGCATTCCTTTGATGACCTCTGTCTATCTCTAGGTACAAACTGAAATTAAAAAAGCTTGGTTCCGGAGAAATTTGCTACTGGATATAAAGCAGAAGACCCGTATCACCAGCACAGGAGGGAGCTGTTATTATGGTGGCCTAACATCCCATGCTACCAATAGCATCAGTCTGAGTATGGCCAGCTGGGGCACAACCTCTGCAACTGCCATAGCTATGCCTTTGGTTGCCAGAAATTGGCTATTGCAGCTAGCCAGCAGTAGTGCTACACTGGAATACTTTCCTGTTTCTTCCACTCTGTATAACAGCTTGAGTCAGGAGATGATGCAGAATGCTCCTGAGGAGATAATTAAGGTTTTGGTAGATTCTCCAGACCTAGAAAACCATTCCTGCTTGAAAAAAGATATTGAGACCATGCTATAAAGATTAAAAACATGTCTAACCATCTAGTTAGCAAGTTGCTAGATTGAATCCTGAGCTACTCATCATTGTAATGACTAGTTAGTTTACTATTGATATGAAAATATTATTTATTAGTCATTTCTGACTGTTATTGTGTAAATATAATTTTATCATGGATCTAGAGGATCGCTCAGGGAGATATGTAACACTAGCAAAATTGCACCTATTTATTTCCAAACATTCTGATTGGCAAGACAGATCAGCCTTCTTGCCATGCATTTGCCAGTGCATCCTTAGCAACCTTACCTACATATTATATCAATGGAAAGCATTTGATTCTCTCACTTGTAATATTGTAGTACTTGTTTTTTTTATTTTATTTTAGAGCTCCAAGGTTAAATAAGCAAAATTGTTAGCTAACATTTTGGCCAATTATAAGTAGAGTACTTTCTCATTCAACCAGAATGGAGTGTGAGAGAAATAAATTTGTTCTTGATGTTCAGTTTTATTCTTGTGTTGTAGTATAGTGAGAAATAAATGACAATGTTTCTTTTCAACATTGATTTGTTATTTAATTATCAATTCTACATCAGTGATATACAATGGATTTTGAAAAAAACATATTCTATGGAAGTTTGTCCCATTTTTCAACAAACCATTCCTCCCAACATAACAGTAACCATTCTTGAAGAGAACTGATTATCCTGCCAAACTACTGTGGATTGTACAATGAATGAAACAAGCACTGATCCAACAGCATATTCAACATACTTTTAGCAAGTACACATTACTAGTCTACTTGTATTTGGAAATGCAGTCTTCAAGGTAATCTAAAAGAAAAACAGCTGGTAAGAAATGTATGATTAAACCTTCTGTATGAAGCACAGAACTTCAGTTAATATGACAAAGAGTGTATCACAAAAGCCAGCATCTCTTAAGGATCCCAGTTTGATTTCCTAATATCATTTAGAACAATCAAGTATTTTGCATCTTCAAAACTAATTTGGAATAAAATAATAGCTAAACTAAAGACCATTCAAGACAATTATACTAGTAATAAAACATTTATTAGAAGAAAACATGGAAAGTAAAGGACATGGCATGTCACAGAATCTTAACAGTTTCAGATATATCTTCATAAAAATGCAAAGCAAGAACATATTTCAACAAACAAGATTTTTTTCCTACTCCTCTGGGAAAAGAAGTTTAAGAACATGCAATTAAAAATACCAAGCAAAACATTTTGCATTAACTTTCCAGAGGTGTATGACAGTCATTCTGAAATTTTTTTTGCACAGGTCCTGTCTGCTGCTTCAAAAAATCATTCCCAAATGTACAAGGTTTAAGCCTGCCCCACCCCCCCCATCGCAGAAACTTGATATATGAAAAGTGCCTCTCCACCACACTCTTGAATCTAATCTTGGGGCTAGGAAGGAACAACTTTGCAAACACCCACAAAGTAGCAAACAAAAGATCTTAAATGAATATTGCTGAGAACAAAATTAATCCTACTTGCTTCCTATGTTTTCATAGCTGCATGCATGGTCTGTCTTTTCTATTCAAGGTTAATGTAGCTTCAAGAATCTATACTTGTTAACAAGCCAATATAAGTAAACCTGGATCATTCCTAGATACAGAGGCTTCAATCTAAGTAAAAACATCTGCTACAATTACCAGTTTTATTGTGCACTTTAATATCTGCTTCTGCAAGGAAGGTTTCAAAATATAAATGATAGGATGTTGCATAGATTAACATGGAGATTTCCATTTGTCCCAGGAAATGTGTTTTATTCCGCACACCATTGTAATTGCAATAAATCAAAGGAATCAAATTTCAGCCAAAGACATTGTCTTACCTAGTTTACATATAAAGGGGAAAGTGGCATTATTGCCTACATATCTGCTGTTTAGCCTTTCCACATCTAAGAAACAATTCTTTCTCCTTTAGCTACAATCATGCAGATAAAATTAGGTGAATATAAAAGATAGAGTGATCTGCATCTGTTGCCTTCTTAACTGCTAAAACTACCAACAACTAACAAAACATACATACATACATACATACATACATACATACATACATACATACGGAAATCAAACCTGGTATTCAGTAATTCAAAATGAAAGGGATTTAAATTAATCAGTGCTATTCATCAGATGAAAAATAGAGAGAGCAGCTGAAAGACTGATACAAGCCATAATGAAGCAGCAGGCTTTCCATGCATGATCCAAGATGTTGGTGTAAAAGGGCTAATTCCATTCCTTCCATCCTTGATTTCTGCCATAAGGATCATCACAACTTTAAAATGTCTGCTGGTTTATCAGTTTGATTTAGTCTCAAAGAGTCCATGAACTGTGCCTATGCGTGAAGTTAATAAAAACAGATCTAAGAATCTATGTCAGGACGCAGCCAGTCACTACAGCCCAAAGAAAAATGTGTAAAACCATTCTCGTTGTAGAAATTTAAAAGGTAGATGGGTAGGTACACCAACTAAACAAGTCACTTTCTGACAAGTCTATGATGAAGAAATATACCCTACCCCGTTTATTCCTATGTTTAGAAATATTTACTTTTAAAAAATCCACAAATTCTTCCAAGGGATAATCAATGTTGTGAAACAACTCTGGATGGACGGATTTTTCAAATGCAAAGCACGAAAAGAATTATATTAGAAAGGAAACTTTTTTTTGACCAAAACATAAAACTGAAGTGGCATTAAGGGGAGGTGGTTAATATTGGATGTACTGAGTCAGGCTTCCTTGGGAAATGCTATTGTCCACTCTTATCCTTTCAAATAGCCACTTCTAGTACTGAGACCTTTCTTAGAGAAAAGCATCTTGCCATTTGAGGAGAAGTGCAGATGCTTAACTATCCCATCGGCTTTTCTTGCGCTTGGGGGGTTCAGGAACTGCAAAACCATCTGTCTTGCTGTTGTCTCGGTTGCTGCTTTCTTTCTTGCTCTCATTATTCCTATTTTCAATATTTCTGTTTTCATTGTTGTTCCGGTCATTGTTGTTCCGGCTGTCTCCATTATTTCTGGTGTCTCCATGGCGACTATTGCTGCTGCTCCCACCTCCAGAATGTCGACCTTCATTGTGTCTATGGCTATCCCCATGGCGGTTTTCTCCATGGCGGTAACCTTCCCCATGGCGCTGACCATCACTATGGCGACTGCTATCTCCATGGCGCTGAGTGTCACTATGACGACTACTACCCCGATTGTCATTGTATCTTTCCCTGCCTCCACTGCTGCCTTCTCTGTTGTTGTTGTTGTTGATGGCATTTGCACTATTGTAACCCTGAATGCCTGCACTTGGAAAGCTAGCAATGCTGTTTAAGTTTCCAGAACTTGTGAAACCTGGGATACCTTTTGCTAAACCTGATACTGCTATGGGACTGTCAGGTTTAGCTGAGTTCTGCTGGGCTGAATTTGTTGGCACAGAGTTTAAGCTGCCTGCACTAGTCCAACCACTGGCACCTGCTGAAGAACTGCCCGTCTTCTGGTTGCTAAAGCTGGCAGCAACAAAATGGCTCTTATACTGGGACTACAAGAGAAAAAACATTACAGTAAATATAATAATATTCATAAAATTTCTCAGAGCAACATGGGCCTCTTCTTTAAACACCAATTAAAACTGGAGATCGGGCGCTGAATGAGATACGCTTCTGCTTAGTGGCCAGAAATTATTGACTAGCACCGCTTTCTTGACTTAAAACAACAGAGTTGGAAGAGACCTTAGAGGTCTTCTAGTCCAACCCCCTGTTCAGACATGAAAACCCGATATCATTTCAGACAAATTGTTATCCAATCTCTTTTTAAAAACTTCCAGTGTTGGAGCATTCACAACTTCAGAAGGCAAGTTGTTCCACTGGTTAATTGTTCTATCAGGGATTTTCTCTCTTTTATTTTTCATCCATTGCTTCTGGTTCCACCTTCAGGTGCTTTGAAGAACAGCTTGATTCTCTCTCCTAAGTGGCAACCCCTGAGATATTGGAACAATGCTATAATATTACCCCTAGCCCTTTTCATTAAATTAGACATACCCATTTCCAGTAACGATTCTTAATATGTTTTAGCTTCCAGTTCCTTAATAATCTTTGTTGCTCTTCTCTGAGCTCTTTCTAGAATCTCAACTCCTTTTTTACATCGTGGCGACCAAAACTGAATGCAGTATTCCAAGTGTGGCCTTACCAAGGAATTATAAAGTGGCATTAACACTTTGTGTGATCTTGATTCGATCCCTCTGTTAATGCAGCCTAGAACCTTATTAGTTTTTTTTGGCAACTGCAGCATACTACTAGCTCATATTTAAGTGATTGTCCAGTAGGACTCCAAGATCCCTCTCGCTGTAATTACTATTGAGCCAGGTGCTAAACCTGCACATTTTGTTTTTCTTGCCTAAATGTAAAACCTTACTTTTTTTACTGTTGAATTTCATTTTGTTAGATAATGCCCAATGTTAAAGTCTGTCAAGATCTTCTGTACTTAAGCCTACCTTCTGGAGTATTGGCTAAGGAACCTGTTTTAATTGATTTGAGGGGTGTGGTGGGGAACTATTAGGTAACATTTAGTCCCCCTTACAGCCCTCAAGTGTTTATGTGATAATTTTAATTAGTTGGATTTCCTTCTTCATAGATAACCTGGTACAAATAGCAGACACTGGGTTTCAAAGATTAAAGGCATCTTGGAGTGGATATCCTAATTGCAGCAGCACTACAATGAGGGCAATGAGATCTTAATATATGGTTCTTTTCATACTAACCTGAAACGCTGCTTTCATTGCAGATAACCTGTCCCCCATTGCTCCTGAGGATGGCTTATATGCTTCATAGTTGACCATTACACTGTTGCTTCCCCGATCCTAAGACACAAAGTTCCATTGTTCAACTGAGGCAGAAATCTTGGGCATTCTTAGTAGCAATAAATATGTCTGTTATCTAGGTATTGATGCTTACCACATTCTCTGATCCTAAGCCAGGCCGCTCACGGTATCCCAGGCCACCACCACCAATATTTAGCTTCTTGCCCTTCCCTCCCTTGAAACGCGATTTCCGGAACCAAGCATTCTTGGAGAGAAAATTGTGACATTAATAAAAAATGTTGGGCTTCTAATATGTCACCACATTATTGTGTTTTATATAGTATGGTTACTCCGGCAAGTAAGAAAGTGAGAAAGCAAAATTACAGTTGCTCTTTGCGTGTGTAAATCCTGACTTCTATCAGCCCAGTTTTGTATAAATATTCTATTTGAAATATTCTATTTTAATAGAACACATCTAATATTTTTGTCATACACTCTATTCTTAGGACCTTGCTTTAGAATAGCTTCTATCTTCCATCTCTGCAGTGGTTCTTTCTATAATCTGCTTTCCCTTCTGCTGACAAAACTACATGGCTACCAGTAAAGAAATCAGGGAGTCAAACTTGCAATTCCTTCTTACTCCTTCACTTTTTTTTAATGTTTTTCACTGACTTATGATAACAAAAATGACAAATGCACTTCTGTGAAGGATCTCATGTGAGAATATGCTAGCTTCCTTTTTAATAGCTTTTTCCCTCTCTCCTACCTTTCCCTATTAATGCATATAGGTGAGCGAAAGAGCAAGAACCAGTTAATTACTAATTCTGTAATGCCTCTCTAGTCTACTATTTCCTCATCAATCCCCAAAATGCCATTGGTAATTAATATACGTTGGCTTGGGGGATATTTGGTCTAATACTAACTTATGCAAATATCAAATTAATCAATGCTTTCCAGAACAGAACAGTTATGCAAGTTGGAAAGTGCCTATAATTAAATTAAATGCAGCTACCATAGTCAATTAAAATATAAACATTGTTATTATAGCATAAATATAATTCGTACCACATGTAGATAGATGCTTTTTTATTTTACCTCATTAAAAACTTTAACATTAGCAATTCTTCAACAATATTCCAAGTTTTCAAGTAGACATGCTGTCCAATAGCTTTAGATTGTGCATCACAATTTCTACAACAGTGTCAGTCAATACAGTCATCAACGTTCTAACTCAGGGATCCCCAACCCCCGGTTCATGTACCATTGGGGATGGGCTATGCAAATGGAGAGTGACTGTATTAAAGCTCCATTTGTGCGAGCACAGGTGTGCACGCAAAATCATCCCCTCTTCCCCATCGCTGCTGGTCTGCAGAGCTGGAAAAGTCGGGGACTGCTATTCTAACTTTTTGGAAGTCTGGCACAGCAAAAAATATAGTAAAATTTCAAGTAAATTTAGTCCATATTACTTTAAATTTACAATGTATACTTCTTATGTAGTTACTCTATTCATAACTACTATATGTGCTTCAAAAAAGAAAAAGAAACCAGATATTTTACCTGCATAGCTAAATCCAGAAGTTCTTTTGAAACGTGCTGATTGGCTCCTTCCAAATTCCGAACAAGATCTCCAGCAAAGTTGCTATCTTTCTGAGTCAACAAGGTGTAGGCCACACCCTTTTCCCCTGCTCTACCAGTACGTCCAATTCGGTGAGTATGAGTATCAATATCCCGAGCCACATCATAATTGATCACAGTCTTAATGGAAGGAATATCCAGACCACGAGCTAGATAGAAACACTTCAGTTATGAGGTTGGAGGTCAAGAATGCAATTCTCAAATACTATAAATGCTTGTCTTTTTTTTTTTTAAGCTATTGTTCTTATCCTTTCCAATGCAGTCAGTCTTACGTCTATTTTAAAAGCCCTTTTCATTTCCCACTTTCAATGTTAGAAATGATTTTTTTAAAATTCCATTTTCTCAGCTATGCTTTTCTATGCAAGTCATGTATTGATTTATGCCCAGCAATAGCACTTAGACTTAAGAGAAAAAAGAGGAACATATCTATTTTTATACCTCTCTTTTTAAATGTGTCTTTTTTTTCAGACTTTCACGTTTCTAATTACTGATCTAACGAGTTATTTTTCCTAAGCTTGGAATAATGAGACTGAACTGAAATTCAACTTTTGCTAATGAGGGGAAGGAAAGGAAGAAACATTCACTATAGCTTTAGTTCTTTAGTGTATCCTCCAACCATACTACCATCAGAATGAAAAACAGCATTTTTGAATGCTTACTATCATTTCAATAGTAACACTTAAGAACATGTTAGTTTCAAACAATGTATTTAAAGAGTGCCCCCCCCTTCAATCTCTTTCACAGAAATACATTTTCTAATGCCTTTACATATAAATATGAATTACATATAAAGCAAAGAAGCCATACTGATTGTGGGGAGGAATAAAAGGATGCTTTTAGAAACAATTTCTATGTCTTTTAAATCTGGCTTGCAATTTTACCAGCCACATCTGTAGCAACCAGAACTGGAAAGGTCCCTTTCTTGAAATCTGAGATGACTTTGTTCCTTTCACTCTGGTCCATATCACCATGCAGGAGCCCTAGACTGTGCCCCTCCTGTTTAAGGTTGTTGGCCAATTCTTCTGCATTTGCTTTCTTGGTGACAAAAAGGAGGACACTCCCTGAAGAAGTGAATTCCACTAGACGACCAGTCAGCCAGTTCCATTTATTTGGACCAGAGCTGAGGATCTCCACGATTTGAGTAATATCTTCATTTGCCTGTTTGGGACAACAAGGTCAACAGAGAACATTAGAATATAAAGCAAATATTTGCAAGCAAGACCCAAGCAGGGGAATATACAACCTTAAGACTTACCTTTTTATTAATAGTTTCATTCAAATAATTATTTTAGAAGGGGAATTTACCTCTCCAATATCTCCCTGCACCACTCGAATTGGATCAATCAGGATATCCCTGGCCAGTTTCTCAATCTTCTTCCGAAAAGTTGCACTGAACAGAAGAGCTGTTAAATCAGAAATGCAGCGTTGATTATATCACATAACCAAAGAGATACCAGAACACAAGCCTTCACTAAATCAAGTCCCTTGGAATATGGACACAATAGCTGGATTCACAGGCTACATCAAGAATATAGTTTACTATAGGAATTGTGGTTTAAAAATCAAACAGCAAGTTTAACATGTTTCTAAACAAACCCAAATGAATCACATTGTGTAGTACAATGTGTGAACCAATGACCACACAATGATGTATGTAATTCTCCACATATTCAGAGACATAAAACAACATTCTTCTCTCACATCCATTAGCAATCATAACAAAATTTACCATATGTAATACATTAATTTCTGAAACACTATAACACTGTTTACCAGTAAGTTCTCATTCAATGCTAGTAGTTTTTACTGAATTAAACGAGTAAACAAGATATTAAGTGGAATATCGCCTGAAACACAAGAATATACAGATTTTGATATTTAAGAGTTTCTTCTGCTAAAATCAGTAGCAGTTTTCTATCTTTTTGATGCAGGAAACACAGAAATGTATATTGGGAAGTCTTAATGTAGCTTGAAAAAAGATTTTTTTTGGGGGGGGGGGGG